>JAPMNP010708413.1:0-13739 GCA_029874935.1 Atherina boyeri
AGGCAGCCTGCCTCATGAGAACCGAGGGCTGGAAACTTTCCCCTGCCAGTAGCCTAACCATAGCATGACATGTAAAATCTTGCACAATCAAATCTTTTCAGGCCAAACAGGAGAAAAACAACCAGATAATTCAACACACTGGGGCACAAAAAGGCTGTTCCACAAATTTTTGATAGGAAAATCAAGGAGCTGATTTGCTTTATTTAATTTGAGAGGTATCTTAAGTAAATTGATGTATGGGCAACTCAAAAACATGTCGGTTTGGTTTACGCTGGAACAAATGTAACTTAAGCAAAGATGGCTTTAGATCCTTGTTGGTTCCACTTTATCAGTGACTGCTGTGTTTAGTTTTTGTTTTGTGGCTTTGTCTGTATTTAGAAATCTGGTAACTGGAGCTAAAATATATTCATAGATCTATGATTAATGTAGCACTCTATGTATGATATCCAAGTTTGAGAAAATGGTGTATATTGGTAATAACAAAAATCTCAGTTGACATAACGGTGAAAATGTAGTATTATGCCAGAAAAAAAGACCTATCATGTTTATGAATGCGGCCTGGGTGCACACACCCCCAAACTCATTAAGAATTTTTATCAATCGTGCTACAAATATGTCAATTCAGTGTGTCCTTACTCACAATGAATGAAATAATCACTGCAAGGTTTGTCATGAGCTTTATTGCTCAATGTTGGAGTAATGCAATCTAAATGACCTGTTTGTCATCTAGGCCTATGTGGGTGTTCAGAAATGCTCACACATACTTGACCTATTAAATGTTAATATCTGCCTGATATACAGCCTTTAGAAATGACCACTGTTTATCATTTGATGGTCAAGCACAAATGGTTGATTTCATTATCTGTCCCATTGTAGAGGCTCAATGATTACTCCGTCTATCTGAGGAGTAAGTAAGTGCTTTTAATCAGAGCCCAACCAATATGTCAGTGGATATATTTTTGTTAGTGTATAAGTTGTCTACATGGGCTGACTTCCAAACAGCCTTTTAATGAGTTTAGTTTATAATGGACATAAAGCAGAAAGTCAACTGGGAAAATTTAGAAACCGTTTTACCAAACAGCAGATTGGCTCCAGTCTATTGTTTACAGCTCTGAGGCACATCTAGAAGAGTATCGCATCACAGCACATGGTGGGGAGGAGATAAGTGGTGGTTTTGCTGCAAGTTGGAGATAAGTTAGTTAAAATGTTAAGTTTACCCCATGACTCAGTTGCTTGAACAACTTGAAGCAGGAATAACTTCAAAGAGTTTTTTTTTGTTTGTTTTTCTTTTGCATTTAATCAGTCTCTCACATCGATATGGAGGAATTTTGGCCCTCTTGTCTTTACGATGTCTCTTCAGTTTATTGAAGCGTGCAGGTGCTTTGTTTATGGACTTTAAGGTCCCACCCCAACTTTCAATCGGATTGTAATCTGGACTTTGACTGGATCATTGCAACACCTTGATTCTTCCCTCCGTTTTTTTAGCCGTTCTGTTGCAGATTTGCTGGTGTGTTTTGGGTCATTGTCCTGTTCCGTGACCCAATTTCAGCTGAACTTTAACTCTGAGACGGTCCCACATTGGACTGTAGTAACTTTGGTACACAGAAGAGTTCATGGTCGATTCAATAACCACAAGGTCCCAAATCCTGTGGCTGCAAAATGAGCCCAGACCATTACCTTTCCACCGCTGTGCTTGACAGTTACCATAGGATGTTTATATTTATATGCTGTGCTTGGAGACCGTTATTGATAGAGCTCCATGCATTCCTGTGTGTTCTGTGTGTGTCAGAGAGAGTGAATGATAGGACTAAATTTCTGCTGGCTGTGACTAGAATGATTCATTTAGTTGCTGCTTGGGAATAATCTCAGAACTGCTCCACATTCCAGTATTGCATAAACATGAGTTACAGTAAATCTTTTTGAAAAAAATACACACTTTACAAAAGTAGAGCTGTTGAGCCACTGTGATAAGGAAAGGCCAGCACTGTCACCATGGAGCTATTTCCTGTCTGCGTTGCCTTATTCCCTGACCTCTGTGACAGCCCACTGTTGCTTTAGTTCAGTCACTGTGGTGGAAAACTGCCAGATCAGCGTTGCTGAGTCACTTTAAAGCTATTGTTGAATTTTATAGACCATAAACTGTGGAAGAGTGGCAGTTAAAGGGGCTGGTGGAAAGTTTTTAGATTGGTGTAACGAAAGCTATTTATCTGTTTTATTTTTCTCTATTAATTTTATAACTTTTTAGTTATAGTTTTATGTGAACTTGAGCTTTAAGCTGTAAGCTGCACACCCTGTTCCTCTAAGGTCACATGAGATGGGGTTATGACAGGAAGACTTGACTCTCCCTGCTTCAACCTGTTGCACACAAATTTACACGCAACATTTTCCAGAAGTAGGAGAACTCGGATGGGCGTTATCTCACTCGCTTGAGTTGAGAGATTCACTGGTTGAAAATTGGTCTTTCTTTTTTTCCTTTTTCTTAAAACAAACTGGAATTTACTGACACAACTTGACCTTATCAGATATGAGAAGGGAGTTTATAAAAGAAAGTCTGAATGTGCGGAAATCCAGCAAACCTTTTACTTGTAGAACTATTTATTTATGCATTAGTACAGGCCATCATAAAACGGTTTAATCAAGATTGAAGCAAAATCTCATTTAAGACACTAAAGTGCAGGACAATTGTGATTTGTTGCTTTTATGATGCTAGTTTATATTTTTAGACCTCAAACGTATTGTTCTTAACAACAAAGCTAACAAACAATCAGTTGGTTATTTGCTAAATTAAAGAGCTGCTTAATTGTTGAAAATGAGCCCTGGGGAAGTCAAGGTGGAAATGGTTTCTAATGAAACAGCCCTGCCATAAACTGTCCCCTTACAAATGTCCCTACATAGATAGTTCTAGAGTCATTTATCCAACCACATGGTCATTCATGAACCATCATAAAAAGGGGATTTATTTCTGGACTGTCGTTTTACTCTATTGTTAGTTTTAGCTAAGCGTATCTAATTAATGGACAACTAAGTGTGCTACCACTTCATGCCCCCAGTGGTAATTTCTCCGGACACAATGTGGCCTTTCAAGAATCATGCATATTTCAACAACAAAGGTTGTTTTTGTTTTCAAACTGCTGACTGTCCTGCACAAAACTCCTGTGTACTTCTACAGTGCTTTTTGTTTTAAACAACCCAGTGTATCCTCATGTACTAATTTATTCTATTTTAGGCTTCTTTTTTTTTTACAATGGCTTTATGTATTTGAATGTGAAATAATGATTATTAAAGAAAGTATTAATGACATGTGTATTTCTACAACCTCTTGAAGGCTGCCTTCCCAGAAGGCCTAGTCTGCCCTGATTGGCTGAAATGCTGGAGTGTGATACAGTTGTTTCTTATTGGTTTGATGTAATCTTAAAGGTTGAATATGGAACATTTTTAGTAAAAGCTTAATTAAAAAAAAATCCACACAAGGTGCTTAGAGGGGAGCAAAAAAAGTAAAGCATTAACTTAAAAAATTGTAGTTTAAATAAAAAGTAATAAAATATCCATTTTGCCGGTTTCGACAATGGAGTTGTGTTTACATCTACCATCCAAAAGCGGCCGCCATTGCGGGTTGCTGAATACGGTCTCAATGTTCCAACAATATTGTAGGAGCAATATGTAAGTAATTTTATGTTCATGGTATACTGATGTGTGCACGCTTGATTGGTACTTTGATGGCGGGTGTGTCACTTTTGGCGTTTTTTCCATGGTTAGAAGTGGTTGTACTCACCTGTTCGGAGGATATAAGGGTGGGGTGAGCTCAGGAGTGAAATTTTTTGTTGACCGCAATTAAGCTGTGAAGTAAGTCGTACATCATGTCTTATGTACTGTGATAATTCCTTGCATGCACTGAATAATATCAAATGGATTATGATACGTTGTGCAAGGAAAGCAAACGTGGTGACCCAACAGCTGGAATTGATTTTCTGTCATTGCAACTACAACCTAGACACACTAGATGTCGCTATTGTGTTTGTATTCCATATCCAACCTTTAACTAGCCAGTTGTGTTTAAAAAAAAAAAAAAGTGTTACACAGTGATGTAGACGCATGAAGGACTACAAAGAAGGTTTTTCAGACGTACAGAAAACATCCCTTTGGTTTGTATTCACTCTTTAAACGGGCTATATGCAGGTTTCTGAAATTTCAACACACAACTGACATCTGTGGCTGAAAAATGGAACTGGACTTCCTTTCTACTTGTTCTCACAGCGCACGATCCTACGTGCATAACTTCACAAGTCATCCGTCAGTTATGCTGGGTCCCTTCTGTGTATTTGCAGAATCCATTGCGATGAAATATACACACATCTTGCGAGTGTAGGCTAATTGTTTACTAACGGTGGTGGCAGCGTGATATGAAACATTTAACATGAACATGTTTGACTTCAAATCCGCAGAAACTTGCAGGAAAATTCGACCCGACTGCATTAAGGAAAAATTGGCTTTATGCTTATAGGTGCACTCTCGGTGAGCTGACAAGGTTTCAGTATGCGCATCAAAAGATGTTTGAGTCATAAATGGTCAGATAAAAAGACTAATGTTAAGTTTATTTTTGGCGACGTGTAATGACGTTTTTGGCCTCTAGAGGCGCTAAACCAGAAAAGTTACACGGTGTGACTTTAAGTAACTTGCACAAAAAAGCTTTCCGTGTACCAAAAAAAAAAAAAAAACCCAAACAGCATTATTCACCCTCCTCTTTTTGAGAATTTTAAGCTGTCTTCTATCTTTTCAGGCCGGGAGCAGTTCCACGGTTTGGGCTCCATGTACTGCAGAGGTGCTGCCGCAGTCATCCTCACCTACGATGTCACCAACTGGCAGAGCCTAGCTGAGCTGGAGGAGCGCTTCCTCTCCCTGACAGATACTGCTAACCATGACTGCATCTATGCCATTGTGGGCAACAAGGCGGATCTCACCGATCCTAAAGCCCAACTGTTCAAGGATTCAGATGGATTCTCTGAGGACCGAACCGAGTGTGAGGAGGAGAGGACAGAACCACAGGTGTTGTCTGCTTGCCCCACTCCCCCAGCCTCCCCTGCATCCCTCTCTGCCTTGGTGTTCCACAAACAGGTCACACGGGAGGATGCAGTGGCTTTCTATGGGAGAATACTGCGATATAAAGGGCTGGATGAAAAAAGTAGCCTCCCTGCAGAAAACATGTGCTTCGAAACGAGTGCCAAAACCGGCTATAATGTGGACACTTTGTTTGAGACACTTTTTGATCTGGTGCTGCCTTCCATCCTGAGGAAGAGGCACGAGAACCAGAAGTCTCCGACAGTGGATCTGGAGGATTGTGGGGGGGTGAACAGCAAGCGGGCCAGATCCACCTGCTGCTAGGGACTCATTTAAAAAAAAAAAAACAGAAAATTAGTCCGAGTCCAAATACAATCTGTGATGGTACAACTTTTTTTTCTTTTTTTGTTTTTTCTTCTCTTGAACTGAGACCTGATGGGGAACTCAGAAGTTCTCAATGCTGTGAAAATGGTCAGGAACAACCAATCAAAGAAGAAAATACTTCAACCCTGTGTTATGGAACTTCCCCTCTGACTGAAACTGCACTTGCTTATCCCAAAGATGTGTCTGTGGGCAAATAACACAGATGTGTGTTGAAAAACATAGTCAATCACTGCTATTTGTTAATGTTTTCCTATTATAATTTCACTAATTTAACAGCACTAATTGTTAGCTGGTGACACAATGCACTGTTTACTGTAGAGTTTTAATCACACTTCACTTTGATATTCTGCTACTAGCATTGATGATGATCTTTTATATTTTATTCGGACTTTTTCATTGTGTGTAAAATGTCCCCGTTGATCTTTTTTAAGCATGTTGTAATAATAAAGTGTTTTATTTTGCACTATGAGTGCAACTTCTGTCACATTCAGAAATTCAGAGTAAAAACAACACAAAATTATGACAAACAACGTTTAATTTCACTTCAATAAATCATATAAAAGTTATTATAATTATATTACAATTGAAGCAGATCTTGTCAGTATTTTTCATTTCTTTTTGGTCTAATCAATCTTTTATTTTCTAATCCGTTGTGTCATCCAAAGCCAAACATTTGACCTACTTTCGCAACTGTGTAAAATGTTGTAATCTGACCCGGGATCAGTGAACCGAGCAAGAACAAGCTGTAGTCAGACCTGTGATCCTGACTGTTAAATTTTGTAGATAAAAATAAATGTGATGTGATTTGTGTCATGGTATACATTTAAAACACATAGTGGGTCAAGTTCAGTCAGATAAAAACGGAATCAGTGCATCATGTGAACAAATCGAAACTAAAGATCTTTAGCAGTAGTTGATAATTGCGTAAAAAAAGAACAGTTTACTGTAAATGGATATAAATAGGTATTGTAAGAGTGACAGAAACAAAGCAGGATAATGATATACCTCTGATGTAATCTTCAGCTGGCTGAGAGGCAGTGTTAGTGGCTTCATGTTAGACTGTATAACCATGACAACGTGTAGTTCTAATAAAGCAGTGCATACATAGGAATGTGCATCTTTGGTTCAGCTGTAGTTTACAGTCTCTGATGATTAACACTGGAATAATAGCTGAGGTAATAAGTTAAAAAGTAAGCACCAAACCACATTTAACCCAAAAATATTTGTTTTCATTAGAAGGTTCCTCCAGTTTATTTACAATACAACTTGAAGCTCAAGGCGTCGCACAGTCACTCCATATCCGAGCATTGTGGCTCAAGACGAAAGACTCCGATTGATGTTGATCTAACTGAGAATTTTGAGTAAACTCCTCTCTTGCTGCGTTGCTCATAAGTTTTTCATGCAGACCTGGCAGCGGCTGATGCGAGAGAGGAGCTGGCCTGCTTTGAGCGTCTCTGATGCCGGCTCAGTGTGGAACGACTGATCCACAGAGGTCAGCCAGAAGCTGTTTTTGTTAGCAAAGTAGTGGCATGTGCCTTTAGCTCCATTACATTCGATGAACGGTGTTGTGCGGAAGTCCTCCAAACAAGAGCCAGGCGATGACAATGACTGACCTCCGCCTTCGTTTCCTGCTGCGGTGTGCTGCGGGGACAAAGGTGAAAGATGAAGATGTAAGTTCAAGTCAAATTTAAACAGGTGTGGGTATATGTGACATTTTATAGAAACAACTACTTTGAAGAGGGGATGTAAACCAACAATGAACTGATTGAACCAAATACTGGTTTCCCAAATTTAAGGTAGTGAGGAAATGGGCATAGATAAAACTGAAACATCCATCCCTCTGAAGCATCATTTAAAACTGACACATATGACGAATAGAAAAAAAACTACTTTCTGTAAGTGACCCTTTGCTGCAGCATAAATCATGGGCTATAAGGTTTTGGTCCTGCAGAGTTTAGTTCTTGTTAGTTTTCTGTTTCACGTATTCTTTGGTTTACATTTTAGGCCATGTTTGAGTTCAGGCAAAAATCCTCTTATTTAGAGTCTATTTTGAATCTATCTGCTGGTGTATTCTGTTGTATTTATTACTAAATAAGTTTACAATGTGTCATGCCACACCACCTTTAGACATAAAAAAGTTTTCTGATTTCAGGTTTGCAGGTAGGAGACTAGAGGAGAGGTGGGATGAGGAAGGATGTTGGACAAATGAGCTGAGCCTTCTGCCGCCCGCCTTCAGGGAGCTCATTTAAGATGTTGTAGGAACATGTCCGGTAAACTTAAAAAGGAAACACTGATGGTAACCAAGTCATGTATATGTTATTACATAGTGGTTGTTTCTGCTTATGAAAAAACACCCCACCGAGCATTTTTTTTGCTCTAAAAGACATCTAATAAATGTCTAATGGTCGTTAGACGTCTAGGCTAAAATCAGTCTACCACTGGTCTAAAAGTAAAAGTTTTTTTTAGCTGTCTAAGTTTAGACTAGCCATTTATAAATCTAAACCACACCGTATATTGATCAACGACTGTTAAAAATGTTTTAATCCAGCATTTGGCCATCATTTACACAACTAACAGTTATTTTTTAATGTAATATTTTATAATTAATGGATTAAATATGATCTAGATTCGGGCTAAAATATAAAACAAATATATACGGGCAAATTTGGGTGTGAACTTAGATGAGACGTCTAATAGACGTATATTGCTCAGTGGGACATTATCATCCTGACCATCTTCGCAACTACATCTACTGGTGCTTTGACCTCTTCCTTCGGTCTCTTTGTACAATTCACTTTTACAGATTTCCTGTTTTATTTGCATTTGCGTTATAGTTTATATGCAACTAACGGGAAACATCTGTTTTCACTCTGAGCTGAAGATTATGATACTTTCGTTAACTTTCGTTTTTTTTTCTTAATTTCCAATTTTCCATTGACCGCTCTTTTGTTGGGGCTATGTTTCCAGCCAAGTGCCACAGTTTGTTAAACTCTACAAACACCCTTTTTTAATTGCAGACTTATTTGCATATTAAATTTGGGACAAGTATTTGTATTAGAAATGCAAAATACATGGTGATTTCATTTTCTTTGGTAAAAATGACTAATTTGATCTGAAAAAGAAGCAAAGGTTTTTTGTTGAATGAGTTATAAAACCACAATGATCAGGTATTAAATCACATGGTTTGTACCTGATTTGCATCTTGTTTGTTGTTAGACTAAATAACAAAGACCAAATGAAAATCCTTTAAGTTTGTTGACTTTGCCAGGGGCTCAAGCTAAATTTGACATCAAAGTTACAGGTAAGTCACAAATAGTTTAGCAGGAGATATTCTATAACAAGCAAAGAGTGTCTTCCATTTAGAAATACAGCAACTGATCTTTAAGTCTCCACAATGCCAATTTGTCACATACTATACTACTTTATTTAAAAAGCACTTACAAAACAGCAAGTGCTGCCCAGTAAAATAAACAATAAAACAGGAACAGGGATCAAATATAGCAAAAACACAAGATAAAATGGCAACAAAAGAAATCAAAATAATTAAAAAAAAGCTGCTTTGGTGAATTTTCTCTTCCAATTAAATGGATTTTCAAACCTTTTTCAGAAGCTAAATTTCCAGTACCAGTGATAAGTAAGCATACCTTCACTTGTATTTCCTTTTTTAGTTTTAAACACATGAACCAACTTATCACAACTGACAATACCAATGTTAAAAATCTGGCTTTTGAACCTCTGAAATGTAAGCTTTAACCCTGAAGCTGGAACTCACCATGAGGAAGGAATATCCGATCCACAGGCTGCGCCAGCCCACAGGACACTGTGGGATGGTGATATCCTGACTGTGAACTGCTATGGCAACTGACGGGGCTTCACACACTGAGCAGCGACTTATATATGGTTTGATCTCTCCTTCTTCAACAGGCATCATTGGAAGAGGGGCAGTTGTTGACAGCCAGTAGGACTTATCATTTCTGCTGGCATAGTAACAAATATCTCCAGGGTTACAGTACAGGAAAGGCATGGTGCTGAACCTTGGGAGGCAGGAGCCAGCCAAACCTGGGAGGAACAAAAGTTTGTAGTAATAATCAATCAAAAGTCAAATCAATCAAATTAATTACATAAAGCAGTGATGAAATCGGTGCAGCAAAACTAACAGCACTTTTGTCTTATATGAATTTATTTTACCCATGCTTGGTAAGATGTTTGTGTGTTAATTGTTCCTGCAAATGCCATCTTTTTCAGTCAGCATAACTTTTTACGAAAGCGTCCCTCATATCGAGTGGTGATGACAGTTTTAGGAATTCCCATAATCTTTGAGGTTTATATCAGATTTATAGCAAACCTTCAAAGTCAATCATTTGTTCTGGTTAAAAAAAAATCCTATTTACTTAGAAGCAGAATCCGATGACTTTAAGAACTGAAAGCTTAAAACAAGCCTCTGTTGGTGTGCATAATTGAATTAGTCTCTGAACGAGTAGTGAGGAGGAGAACACGACTAACACAGCCACGGTGTGTGAGAGATCACAAGTCTGTCTTTTTTCTGTAGTTACTCCAGTCTCTGTGGCAAAAATTTGATGCACACTGATTAGCCACAACAAATATTACCACCTGGCTAAAACTGAGTAGCCCCTCTTCATGCTGCTGAAAGAGCTCTGAGAGTCAGGATGTGGACAAAGAACATCTGAGGATGGGGGGGCTGCTGCTGTAGGAGAGTACAGTTTCTATGACTTTTCTGAAAAAGTGTTTAGGTGTCAAAGTAACACACATGTGAAAGCTTTTCCAGAAGAACCTTGCATTGTCACAAGATAACTGTGGATTTAATGTTGGAGCTGATCAGTGTGTATATAGTCACAATATCAATGCTTACAGAGCTCAGTGGCAAACGCATGCTGACACATTCTTCTACTTTTCAGCAAGAAGAAGTACAAGAAGGAGAAGTAAAAGAACAGGAAGTACCTAAAAGATGGCAGGCTATTTATATATGGCAAGTTACTGGTATCTAGTAAATCTTGAAGTGGGCTAAACGTAGGGCCTAATTTCCCAGTTGGGATGAATAAAGTTTATTATTATTATTATTATTATTATTGTTATATCATTATTATTATTATTTATGACTTAGTTTTAAGTTTAGTTTGTTCAATCATTTCTGTAACAGCACAGATTTTAAATATGCAGTGAAAAGTCTTTCTAATGTTCTTTCTGTTCTTAAGAGACATCATCATTCAAGGATCACTATCAGGAAAAAAATGTCCTAAATGAAAAATTATTTGTATGTGTGTAATGAAATTAAGTTTTGTTTGCATCTTCTTTTTTAGAAGCCATGAGTTGAGTTTTGAAGTGGAACTTGATGTACACATTAACATACTGTAGAAGAGATGTACATTTGCACGGACTTACCAAGGTCCTGGTTGTGGGCCTTTTCCTGGCCCTCAAAGTACAGCAGGCTGTAGCCATCCCACAGTTTAGACATTCCCACGGGACACATGGGTGTATGTTCAGACTGGCTGTGTTTCACCAGCAAGTAGCCCACACTGACACTACGGCCAGCCATACCAGGTAACCCAGGGATACCAGGGTTGCCACGGTGACCTATTGAGGAATGAGAGGTTCATTCAACTGCTTGCTGAACTAATTACGAGTGATGTAATGCACCCATTTACAGCACTGTACAGTGCGTCACTGTTACAAACATGCGGCCTACTAGTGTATGTTCTTAAACTTCACTTGTATTAGGCCACCTTTGTGAAGATAACTGCATAAGGCAAACATACCTTTGTAGTCCCTCTCTTAGTGGTACAGTTACTAAATCAACTTTCACCAAAAATAACAATCAAAACCTTCTTTGTAATTGGTTCCTTGGTTAAACCGCACCTTAATCTTAATCTTTTAATCCAGGCTTATCAACCTAATCCCAAACTGTCTACATGCGGTTGACGCACCTTCCATGCCTTGCAGACCAGTATGGCCCATTTGTCCAAGCTCTCCACGGAATCCAGGCGTCCCTGGTGTACCGCTTATCCCAGGCATGCCTTTCTGTCCAGCAGGGCCCATAAAGCCTGGACAGTAACAGAATATATGTATTACTGAGCAGTAAATTCTGTGTAAGGTCTAGGGTTAAGATATTTTAAGTGAATGAGTTTGTGTTTCCAATCCCTTGACTGGTGCTGTAAAAAGTGTTTAACAGAAAGTCATAATAGAACAAGTAACCTGCATCTCCAGGTGGGCCTTGAGGTCCTGATTCCCCTCTAACCCCTTTTGGTCCACGGATACCCTGTGGTCCTGGAAGACCTCTATCTCCTGGAACTTTAATAGGGATTGGAAGAGGACCAGGGCTGCCAACAAGCCCACGAAAGCCTGCAGAATGGATGGATCATACAACAACCTGGATGAAAAACATAGATCGGACAGCTACGGTAACTAGCGGGCAAAGAACTGATTATGAGACCATAACTGACCTGGGTGTCCAGTGACTCCTTTCGGACCCTTTGGTCCTCTATCTCCTTTCAAACCAAGCAGGCCAGGAACTCCCATTAGTCCTTGATCCCCTTTCCCTCCTGTGAAAAAATACACATTATGTGTGGGAATATCAGCAGACGATCAGATGTTGGAGCTGTATGGGCCTGCAGCCTGAACAAGATTTTGCGTGTCTAGAAATAGCTATTATAAGCCAGTTTCCAAAATAAATAAATTTACCAAATGGAAATTAAAAACATAATCCATCCATCCATCCATTATCTATACCGCATTATCCAATTCAGGGTCGAGGGGGGCTGGAGCCTATCCCAGCTATTAGCAGGCGAGAGGCAGGGTAGACCCTGGACAGGTTGCCAGTCTGTCGCAGTGGCTAAAAAAATAATGCAACATTTTGCGGAACCTGAATGGCAACAAGCCAGCAACTAAACTGATTTTAAAAAATAACAAACCTAAAAAAGACTGAACTTTTCTGTGGGTACATAGTAATACTGTTTCCTAAATATTTACTGTATCTTTAAACCTTTATTTTTCAAATGACAGGTCAGATTGCAAAGATCCTTCATGTAAGATCAACTCACTCATTCATTTTTTAGTCCATACCTTTCTTCCCAAAGATGCCATTAGGGCCCCTGTATCCAGCTGGACCTGGGTCGCCTTTGAATCCTTTAGAACCAGGGAATCCAGGAAATCCCCTTATTCCTTCTATACCCTTTTGTCCTGCAGGAGCATCCAAACCTGGAAATCCTCTGTCTCCAGGAAAACCTAAGAGAGGAATCAATTAAAAAATATAGTGCATTTACTAAGGAGTAAATTGTATGCCATATTAGTCAACATTCTTGAATTAACTCATGTAATATAACGGATAACACTATATATCACATGCCACATACCACATACATAAAAAATTGTGTGCAAATGAAATTTGCACAAACGGACCCAATTTTTTGATATAACAATTATAAGGCATAAATCTTATATAGCGCTTTTCAAGACACCCAAATAAGCTTTACATTTAAGTTGAATACATTATTCATTCAATCCACATTCATACTTGGTGATGGTAAGCTTCATGTGTAGCCACAGCTACCATGGGGCAGACTGACGGCCTCTCTGACCACCACCGAACATTCACACACTCATGCACCACCAACGTTGTTACTGGAGGCAAGGACTGAGGGGAGCAGGATTTGAACCTGGAAGACCTGCTCTACCAACTGAGCCACTGCCGAAGAATGATGAGAGGAAGTAATCAATTTTATAAGCATTTCTATTTTCATTATGTGTTTACTATATTATCGGTAAGGATTGACTGATATATAATACTGGTGCACTAGCTTCCAAAAAATGGTATGTTTATGTTTTAAACCTTTACAGGATCTTTTAAGTGTTTAACTTAGTTGAAATATTGGCAGGCATATCGGCCATCAGCCAAAGCTGATGAAAAACAATCGCATCGGCCCAAAACAATCTGTATTGGTCGATCAAATATTCAAGCAATATAATAATAATAATAATAATAATAATAATAATAATAATAATAATAATAATAATGCATCAGTTTTATATAGCGCTTTTCAAGACACCCAAAGACGCTTTACATTACTGGATGCACTATTCAGTCACTCACATTCATACTTGGTAAGCTAGCTAGCTAATATTAGTGTAGCCACAGCTACCCTGGGGCAGACTGACAGAAGAGAGGCAGCCATTCTGCGCCATCGGCCCCTCTGACCATCACCGATCATTCATACATCATTTATACTCATTCATGCACCAGCAATGTTTTTACTGGTAGGCAAGGAGGGTGAAGTGTCTTGCCCAGG
>JAPMNP010708414.1:0-20479 GCA_029874935.1 Atherina boyeri
TCCAATTTGTAAAATCTAAAGAAAGTGAGGTTTATAGACAGCAGACTGTTGAGTGGAAAACATTGTCACTATTGTTACTTGCTAGTCAAACTAGCTTGTATAATGGCTAATGGACTTTCATAGACTGCCGGTGGCTCAGTGGTTGAAGCTTTTTTAATAAAGAACAAGAACCACATGGAGACAACTACACAATATACAGTAGGCATGACTTGGCCACTCTTGGTTTTCCTATAAATATATACAATAAAGGCAGAGAATATAGAATTGAATGAATTTTCAAACACATTTGACACAAATTTATTTATAAAGAAACTAGATACCTTAACATGCCATAGAAAAATATTTTATGTCCAAATGGAAATTCAAAATCAAAATCAGAATGAAAATTAAACTGATTAAAAAAATATAGTGGATGTAAGAGATGATCCAAAAGTATTGTGCTGTAGTCAAAGGAAAACCCTGATGCGTTATAATGAGAGAGAAGGAAGAAGAGCAACAAAATCAAGTAGCCCTTCCTTGTAAAAGACAACACTGACCCCTAGTGATACCAGTAAGGATAATTTGAAAATACAATTTGTATAATAATCCAGTACAAGCAAGTGTGGACACACTTATGTTTTTGCATGATCTTGGTTAGTCCTTACACTATATTGGTGTAAATGTGTTTCAGTTGGTACATGTAGATACAGAGCTCCAGTATTTTATTCCTCTGCATTCATGAAAGAGTTGAATTTACAGTGTATGGCCTTGAAGTGTGTGTGCATGTGTGTTTGTTTTAATATTGGCGCCTGGTGGACTGAAGCTTCCTTTGATGCGATGAAGGCTGACAAGCGTGAAACAGGTCCAAGGAGGCACGTGGGCGCTGCCAATTAACCCTTTTCACCGTGTGAAACCAAACATAATTGCTTGGTGCACAGGGGGCCAATAGGCCATGGCCTGCCCAGCGTAGGCTGAAATGGGCATTAGCAGTGCTGCCAGGTGACCATTACATACAATTGAACAGCTGGGTGTCTCTCCAAATCACATAGTTACAGTTGCTACCCTGACCTAATTGGCATGATATTACCAAATGGCCTCTATTTCTAATTTTCACACCTTTGCAATTTATCTGGAAAATCTTTACAGATACTGTACTCTGCTATTTCTGTAACAATACTGATGGAATACTGCATTTCACTGATATTTTTCTCAGATTTCACTGAGAAGATGCAGATTTTGTTAAGTTTGAAGAAGAAGATATTTCTTTTGGAAGAAGACAGATTTTTAATTGTAATCATCTTAAATTGAATAAATAGTGGTTAAGAAGTCAGACTCTAAGTGAATTTATTATCAAATTCTTTTCATTTTTTACTTAAGCCAAATACCCTAGGTTTTTAGTAACCCCAAACCAGAGTACAATTCAAATTAAACTTGGTTCTTTCTAGTGTGGCAACGTCATTATCCAGATATTCTTGTAATCAATTAATGGTCTTGTTTATTAACAATGTGTGATAAAATGACTGCTTTTTGTCATTCCAAACAAGATGAATACACAGAGACTGATAATAGTGTTTTGTGCAGCTGTTTTACAAGACATGCAGCTCTCTTTACGTGGAAACCATTGGAAGAAATGCCTCAAGGAAAATTAAGTAAATCAAGTTTTGTTTAAGAAATCAAATGTGGTCTAAATCTGTCAAAATACTCATACAAAACATCAAATTTATCTAAAAAAAAATAAAAACAGTTGTTTAGAAATTGCTTTTAGATCGAAATCACTAACTTCTTTATCAACATTTTTCAATAAAATTATCTTATTGTGTTTACATAGGGACATTAAAAAGACTAAATAACTTAACGCATTACAGAAACCTACCAACACTGTTATAATGAAACTTAGCTGTGAGTTTGTTAAACTATGTGAGTTTAATGAGTTTCCTGGTCTCATTTACAAACAGTGCAAGGAATAAATGTACAACAGTGGCTAACAACATTTAAAATCATAGGCAAAAACAAATAAAGTACATAATGCTGTAAATGTAGAAACATAAATATATAACATTTATTCAGAAAAGGAGAATCATATTTTGTTTGATACGAGTACAAACCATGCCGGCAGGTTACAGAATGTGGAAAAAGATCTGGGATTATGGAGAGAGAAACAGCCTAAATGAAAAATGAATACAGGCCACATAAATTGATTCATGTATTTAATAATAATAGCCTACAAATAAATCTATCAAAATGAATTTACAAATCATTTGCATGCAATAATCTGTGTAAAATGTGAAACGTTTATTTCTGGTTCAGTTTTGACCTGTATTCATTTACTTTGGGTAGGCTATCCTATTTGTCATTTCATTTTCAATTTGGGTTTGCCTATTGGTTTACAATTTATAATTAATTTATTTATATATCCACTCTTTCCTTTTTTTTAAAAAGAATACTTTGTACATTTTTATGTTTTCCCTAAATGTATCTATCTAAGCATTTTGTATTGTTTCCTCTTTACATTTCTCTGCCTGTGTCAGATAGTAGCCTACAAACTGAATAGGCTACTGTTTTAATGTTATTAATTACCAGAGATAGGAATTGGGGCTTCAGCAAGTTATGTCTATACCGTGTATTTGTTCTGAATTCACTGTGCTGATTGGAATCACCTGTTTTAGTTGCTGAGCAGAACAAATACGGCATGGAGACGACTTGTTGAAGCCATAATTCCCACATTCCCAACGCTTGCTTGTGTTAGATTTTTTTTCTTGATATTTTCTTTTACTTGTAATACCACCTTCCGGCCACTAGTGGTCATCGTTTACCCCAGTATTTATCCCTCAGTGTGTATGGCGTGCCCGCCTGCCTGACTGACTGTCCAACAAGAAATGTTGGCAAAACACCCCCTCCTCAACCCCTCCTTATTGCGTTGAAAAAATGGCGGACAAGCGCTAAACCCACATCAGAAACAAATACAAACGTTACAAAGCAAGGTAAACATCCTCGGATACACCGAGCAACGTCTCATTTTAGGCTCGGCTCCAGCTTGAGCCCGACTACCGCTAGCTGTGCTCAGTGTGCTGCTGCGCTCCCGTTTTGCTAATGCTAATATTTGTAATCAGGTCAACGAGCTAGCGAGCCACCTAGCATGCCAAGTTAGCATCCAGGGAAGTGGGCATGTCTGTGTAGGTGTGTAGCTATAGCATGCTGGATGCGAGGACTGCACAGACTGCGTGCATGATGCATTTCACCATTTAAGTTATCTTTTGATTTAGAGTTTGGGGGACTGTTAATTAGGCTAAGTCATAAAACTGTAACAACACAGTAAACGCTGCTGTCAAGTAAGTAAACATCAAATATAGCATAGCGGAGGGAGGTTTCATGTGTTGGCTTTGTGTTATGAATGGAGCACATGACATTTCGCAAACGTTAGTTGCAATGTTTTGTCAGTAAATAGAAACAACGTCTCATGAGGAGTCGAGGCAAGTAAGAAGCAGGACGACTTTGGATAGTTACAGGAGGAAGGTGTATCTGCTGGGCGCTCTAACGCCAGTCTTCCTGTCACTTTCCCAGATTTGAAAACAGGGAGCGGGTCACTTTAATTTGGACGCCATCCCCCTTGGCGTAGGAAAAAGGCGCACTTCTATTGAAAGGGAAGTCGTCTGGAGAGGAGGAACGCTGCGAAACGGTTATGAAGTTTTAAGGTAAGGATGTTTATGTGAGCGACCCGTTATCTAATTCATTCTCCGTTATGGATCATCTATTGTTGCTGTTTTATTGGAAATTTCCGGATCTGTCTTAGTCAACAAATAACAGCGTTTTGTTTTTTTTAAATTAAGCTATCATAGTTTTTCTGTATAAATTCAAATATTTGGCTGATGGTTCTCTGTGTTTTTGTGTAACTGTAATCTCTTCACATCACAGTCTGGATGTTTACTGAAGTTTTTGCCAACATTTAGTAATTGTTATTCATTTTTGTGTCCCCAAATCTTAAGTCACGATTTGGGGCAATTGGGTATTAGTTTTACCCACTTACCTGTATAATGGTTATTAGTGATGTAAGCTGGCAGGGGTTAGGGGTCACTGATTGAGCCTCAAAACTTAATGCTCATTTCTAAACTCTTATGTACTGATTAATGGTGTAAAATCTTCTAAACACTCAGATAAAAAGTTAAAGTTTCCCAGAAATAATATTCTTCCCCCTCCCTAGTAACCATGAGGTAGTGTTTTTTTCCTTCTCCTTTCTTTATTTTATTTATCAGTTTAGTAAAACTGAAGTCACAGCAATAACATTTTGAGCATAGGAAAAACTGAGCTTTAATGAAACATGAAAAAAACAATTTATTATGTTTGCAATATTCACAATTGTGCTGTTTTTATATATACAAAATGTGGCCCTACTTATATTTTCTCACTTCCATTTACGTTATTAATTCTCTTTGTGTGCAATTGGCACATGGGAGTGCTATAATACATCCTGATGTGACTTGAAATAGTAAATGAAGTCCATGTGCAGCACATATTTGGAATGATCATCTGTCCCTTGATGAACTCGCTCTGTCTTTTATGGCTCCCTGGCTGATGTGAGGAGAGAAGGCCAGTGTATAACAGGCACAGATTCTTGAATAAAGCATATGTTAGGTAGTCTAACATTTTGTCTAAGTGCATCTGTATTCTTACTGATATTACTTTTCTCAATTAACAAGTGCTCTACCTTTTTGTTTTAAACTTAGAACATTTTTGATCCCCAGCTATGAATTTGAATACATATTGAATTTTAGAATTTGAAGGGGTTAGCTAATGATGTTATGGATGAAGCTGTGGTCTACATAAGGCTAAGTACTTAACATTTTTTAATACGGTGTGCAAAACATTAAGAAAATGTCATAACTCTTGGTAAAAATTGTATACTGTATTTAGATATCACTCAGACACAGAACAGTAATGTGTTTTTTGTTTACTCTTTNAGTAACCCAAGACTTACTAAAAGTTCAATCCAAAGCTTCAAAAAGCCCTCTCATCCCAAACCCATGCCAGCATGTGATATTTCCAGGTCAAAGGAGGACAACAGCATTCAATAAAGCTATGATACATATGCAGGCCAAAGCTTCATCATATATTTGTAAGGCTAAAAATGTCAATATGCAAATTTCTTAGTTATTTTGTCTTGGTTGAACTTTTTCTCGAACTTCAAGTTGACGTGTGGTATCTTTAAGGTGTTTTGATGATGACTAAAAGATTAAGTCCAATCTGAATTTTCAAATCATTATTGTGGTTTAAAAAACTGTATCATAGAGTTTTTCTGTATGTTTTTGTTTTTTTCCCCCTTCTCAGAGTAGATGCCACTTTTGTGTTTGTAGCTGGTCAGAATTGTTGGAGCATGAGGAAGCCCGTGCCACAGAAAGGTAAAAAAAAAAAAGAAGCAATTCATTAAAATTGATAATTGCTACCCCCACCCCTCTAAGTTTTTGTGACACAATTTTAAGTATAGCAAACATGATGCTCCAACTGATCCCTTTAATTATTTTGAGTTGTGATTACAGTACTCAATGCAAGAAAATTACCCATAGTCGAGAACTTATTGTGTTTTTCTTGGCTCCTTCAGCTATAGAGTGGAAAGATGGCAGAAGGATGAAACATGCCCGGAGTGGGCGGCCTTCCCGGGTCCCCTCTCAGTACCAAGGTAAATCTTTCATAGCAGTACTATGTTTTGGCTACTTAACATGAAGCTGAATAGTTTGCTCCACCTTTTTGTAATTGGTCTTCAAGACAAAGTTTAGTTCAAATGTTGGTAAAGAAGCCCAATTTCTATTTGTTGTCTTGAAAAATTATTCAGATCTCATACAATGTTCAACAAGCTTGTCAAGCTATTAGTTGCTGGAAAAATGTGTCTTAGCACCACATTTTAACTTTTTATTTTTCTGCAGGGCATTTTAGTTGGGAGAAATATCTAAAAGAGACGGGTACCATTGCAGCTCCTGCTTCATGTTTCAGACAGGTGAATAGATTCAGTTGTCCTTGCAGAGTGTAATAGCCTCCCCACCGCTGCTGATATGTGTCTTTGCATCTGTCTAACTAGTACTTGTCTTGTCACCATCTAGAGCCTCACGCCTCCAGTTAATGAGTTCAAAGCAGGCATGAAGCTGGAGGCCCAAGACCCAAGGAATACCACATCCACCTGCATTGCAACAGTCGTGGGCCTGACGGGGTCACGGCTGCGGCTGCGCTTGGACGGGTCTGACAATAAGAACGACTTCTGGCGTTTGGTGGATTCTTCAGAGATCCAGCCTATAGGCAGCTGTGAAAAGAATGGAGGCATGTTACAGCCACCTCTGGGTAAGAATACAGACTCATTTACATAATGTAATAAAAAAACTAAGCCTTTTTGCATCTTTGGTGACTTCACAATACCTTTTTAACTCTTCTTATCAGCAGATTTATATTTTAAAAATTGTTTTGTCCTCTAGAGGGCAGTAGCTGACAGAGAAAGTTAGTGTAGCATGTTAATGCATATATGTATTTTTGTGACACTACCTAGATCTTTTCTGTTTTCAGTGTCCATGGGGAAATCATAATGGTAGTAATAATAATGGTTTGGTATTTTAGACCTGCCAATTAACAAATTTCTTTTCCCCAAAATGAATTGATTAATTTTCAGGCTATATTTTTATCTTTCTTTTAAAGAAAATGTATATAGTAGCAAACAAATTTAATTGAAATTATTCCTTATAATTGAGGGGATGTATTTTGATGTCTTGTGTTGTTGAATATTAGCCAGATCTGAAGGATATTCACACCCAGCAACATAAAAACCAAGCCTGGAACCTGAGAAATACTACCTTTTTTTTCAATTTTTTTAATCTAAGAATTATAGATTATTATCGAAATGTCAGTTTATGTTCATCTTATTTTTTAATTGAGTTGTTTTTCTGCTCCTGTCTTGTTTTTCACAGTTTGTTTACATTATAGACACATGGTCTCATTCGGACTTTTTTCAAACAATGCCTTTCTTCAGGTTTCCGTCTCAATGCATCCTCCTGGCCAATGTTCCTGCTGAAAACACTAAATGGTGCTGAAATGGCTCCCTCTCGGATTTTTCACAAGGTACCTGTAAAAGGCTCACAAGCACAACATAAACAGAAGGAACAAATTGATTACCCCTGTCAGGGAGCAAACCAACATGTTTATTTAATCACTTTAGTTGCTCATTTATATTTGAATGATTGTTCCACGGAATTGTACAATAAGTAAACATGATACTTTGAAAATTTTTCCAGGATTTGGTACAAATGGATGCTCAAATACTACACTAGCTTCTATACCTGACCCCCTTTTCTCCCTCTCATTTCATATTCCCCAGCAGGAGCCCCCCGCTCCAGAGCAGAACTCCTTCCAGGTTGGCATGAAGCTGGAGGCAGTAGACCGGAAAAATCCACACTTTATCTGCCCGGCCACAGTGGGCGCACTGCGTGGTGTCGAGGTGCTGGTCACCTTTGATGGATGGCGTGGAGCCTTTGATTACTACTGCCGTTATGACTCGCGTGACGTCTTCCCGGTTGGCTGGTGTGCCCTAACTGGAGACAACCTTCAGCCGCCTGGCAGCAAAGGTTTGGACCTCAGTAGTGGAGAGAAGGTTTTGCATAATAATTGTAATATTAAATACTGCAATTAATTAATTGTAAAGATAAATCAATATCGTCGCTTTCCATAAAAGATCATGTCTGAACCATAATGGCAGATCAGCACAACTCGTACATGGAAATAAAACAAAGTATATCAAATGGGTAATAAATGAGGAAGATAAAGTGTTTTTTAGTGGATTGTGTTCACTGTGACAAGGTACCCATATGCCCAAAATCTGCTTCGCCCGCTGAGATAATGCCAAATTCAGATTTTTGGATGGCACCAGTAACCACTTTGTTTATGGAGACTTATTTACAAAAAAAATGTAATCTTTATGAATAAGTTGGATAAAGAGGTTTTTAGTGGATTTGATTAACTGTTGTGACAGTTTTACTCATGCGTATTGATTCATGAGTAGTCTGCGCGTGTGTGTTCACAGATAGCAGTGCATGTTAAATTGGGGGGCACGACTTAAAAAGGTTGAGAATCACTGCATTTGACAACATAACAGAGAATCAATGCATAATACAATATTGAATTGAATTTATGATTTTATTAGTTTAAAAAGGCCTGGGAAATGTACATAAAAAAAATTGATGCATCGATAATCGGTTCAGAATCGAATCGTTGGCCTCTGAATCGGAATCGCATCAAATCGTGAGGTGCCAAGAGATTCCCTCCCCTATTATCCATTGTACTGCTATCTCGCCTACAAACAGTGTTATGCACCAGCATTACAGCTGTCAGAATAAGTTCAGGCAAACCTATGATAATGACAATACAAGAATAAGAATTACCCATTTGGTGCTATTGGTAGAGAAAAAAATACATTAAACATATATTAGACTAAAGCCTGTTACATACTCCACGAGAAGCGAGAACTTTGTTCTTTTTCTTGAAGCCGCAAGGCATGACATTTCATACGTCGGGAAAAACCTCCCTGCCGAAGTCTTCATAAAGCCCTCCCACTGCAGTATACGTCACGCTGAACAATATTGGTGGATAGATGGCAGCAACACACGTTTGTTGCAACTGGATGGTCAAACCTGCAGCGGTGTGTCTGTGTATACGTAAAGGTTTTCATACTTCCTCACAGCCTTGGACAGTTCCTCAAAGTTATCCATTGTTGACTTCCTCACGTCGACGTTGTAGGGTATCGGCCAGTAAACATAGCCATACAGCTTACTTTGATAATATATTTATCATGTCGATGCCGGTAAACTCCACAGAGCAGAGTTTTTTTTTTCCAGTGTCATGGCAAAGTCGTTATCCCAAACAGAATCTACCTGATGCAGGAGTGCATCAGAGGATAGAGTCTCTGTAAGAGTGAGCATAACTGGCTGCTAGAATCTGTATCCCCCATATGACCAAACTTCCTCATATTAACCACAGCATTTGGCCAGATTTAATGCATCTTTAGATCCAAAGAAATGATGGTAAGATATATTATTAGTCATAAAATCGCGGCGCGGCGTCTGCTTCAGGTCAGACCAGCCCATCTGACGCTGATGGGCTGTGTGTTTACTCGAGCGTAGGGTCAAAGCGTCGTGCTGCAGTTTCTTGTACAAATCTGCAGGTGGTATTGGGGCTGATAACGGCCGGCAATCATAAAAATATATACTTATATAATACATTTATACCGGTAAACTCCACAGAGCGGGGTGTTTTTTTCCCAATGTTTCCGGCGAGTATTCTCACTCTGACCAATAACAAGGGAGTACTTCCGCGTCTCTGCGTCGCCTCACCGGGCTGCACGTCAGGTCCAAAGAGGTGCGCGTCAAGCATATGCGGACCTACACAGAGGCTACGATGGTTACGACGTACCCTACGCGAAAGAGACGACGCAGAAGTATAAACCGGCCTTGAGTGTGTGTTAGTGTTCTTGTCCAAATACCGCAGTAAATACGAGGAAGTTTGGTCATATAGGGGATTACTTTCTACGCTCCCACTTCAGGGGATACAATTTCTGTCTGGGATAACTACCAACATCAGCCTTTAAATGGGACATGTTGATTGTGCGTTTGTGTTACCATGCCTCTCAAGTTTCTTACTAATTACGCAATACTTCTCAGAGTCTTGCAAGAAGAAAGTTCTGCTCGGCTAAAGGGTTGAGAATAAGCCGCAAGCGTTGGGTATCGATTCAAATTTTAAGAATCGATTCGATTCCGATTCTCAAGATCTTAAATCGATCATCGTTATTCTATTCTAAGTGTTTTTTGAAAAAAGATTTTTTTCCCAGATGTTTGTTGAATCTAAATCGTGTTTTATGTGTGAAATCAGTGACGCAGAAAGTCCACGGGAAAAATGAAGGCCTATTTAAAAAAAAGATTTTTTTTTAATTTTGAGAAAAAAAAATCGATTCTCTGAGTCACAAATTGATCTTTACAAATTAATATAAAAATTGATTCAGAATTGTAAAATAGATTTTTTTTCAACACGGGCCTAGTTCTTTCACGTCCATGAGAACAAAATTACGTAATTTTGTTCTTCTGGCTTCAAGAACAAGAACAAGTATGTGTGGGGCCTTGATAGATGGCTAATACAAAGCAAAAGGATAATGCTGGTTTATCATGAAAATGCAGATAAAATGAAGTTGTGTTCTGGCATTGTTGACATAGAAACAGTTGTAAAAAAATATTTCAGACTACTTTTTTGAGGAATCACTGACAGGAAGTGCTATGCTACATGGACACCAGTCTTCCGACAACGAACGTTGTCGACGAACAAACAGCAGTTCTCCAAAAAAGCACTTACGCCTGCTTTGCTGCAGATTATACATCTTAGTCATAACTTTATTTTCATTGCTTATAGCTAGTGCACAAGTTAGTTTCTTTGCTTTGAAGATCTTGCAAACAGCAGCTTGTAGATAGCGAAAGAGGAAGATTAGATCCAATTACTCAGACACCCTTCACACATTCACATTTAACACATGCAAACCACAACTTAAATGTTCTATTCCCACATAGAAATGCATGTTACATTAAGTTCCTTATTGACATAACTTATACACCAACAGCTGTATTAGCATAACTATGATAAGACTAAGCTGAAGTTAAACTTCATAACCTTTAATAAAGTTTCCCATCAAAAGCCTGAAAACTCAGCAGACAGTGGGTCAAATAACACTGTGCTGAATATGAAAATGGTATTTGCTGTCAAGTTTGTTCTGTTTTAAAACCCAGAGTATGATAAAGTGGATTTTTATTCTTGCCTTTTTTTTTTTTTTTTTAATAGATTTTAAATACTTCTGCATATCCCAAACTAGCTCTCCACAAATGCATCCATCCGGTTTGGGCAATTTTTAAGTCAGCATGTCTGTGGTTCTGCTTTTCATCTAAAGGACTATGTTTAAAACACATCTGACAGTGAAGTCTGTGATATTTTTTTTTTATTTGTTCTTTAGATGAAGCAAATTAGTCACTCATTGGTTTCCTAAAATTGTGCCATTCATGAAGTTGGAGCTATGTTGAATGTTTTTGCATAATCCACGAGTCAAAGTAAGGACTTGGAATGTGAATAAACCAAAAACATTAAAGGAAGAAATGGATAAAAGGGTCATCAGCCACAAGGCTGGCTGTTCTCATCCGTAGAGTCCACAGCATGTTAAGGAGTGAAAGGAAGGAGGGAAATGGGGAGGCAGGGCATGTCTCTGTTGCTTGCTAGTGTTTTATGAAGGTCTGGCACTCGCCCAGTTGGCAGAGTGGGCCAATGACGCGGTTGAAACGAGCTTGGGTGCCCCCATACAGGCCTCTCTGCAGCACCCTGGCTATTAGAGACTGATTAGACACCTTGGAAAGAATTGGGTTGAGACAAGGGAAAGACATGAAGAGAAAAGACAGACGTCTGCCGTGAAAGGGGGACTGTTTACATTGTCAGTGGATGGTGGGAGGGGAGAAGAAGAAGAGAAGGATGGTAAAATAAGGAGAGGAGGAGCAAATCAGAGGAAGAGTGGGAGAAGAGGAAAGGACAGGAGGAGTGGGTGAATCTGAGGACAGCTGAGCAGACAAGAACACACTTCTTTGACTTTTGCTTGAGCAACAGGGTGAGTAAAATTTAATTAAATTACAAAATGCAGTCCTGGAATGATAGATGAAAAAGTTGTGTGGAAGTTTCTTTGCCGTAATATGAAGCTGGCAGTGGTGGCTTTGTGAACTCAATGAACTCGGTGCACTCAAGGGAGAGGGGAAAAAACAAGGCTTTGCTTGTTAAGCTTTTGTTTGGCTGTATTTACAAGAGCTACAATTGATTGTAACCCGAAGCTCTTTATGCCTTTTAAACATGTTATCAAGGATTCGTCCAATTCGTTTACAATCAGTCATGTGTAGTGTTTTTTCTGAGCCGTTCTGACTCCCTCATGAAAAGTAGCAGAAGCCTGCAGAGTGAGCTTTGCATTGATTGCTGTGCCTGTGTGAAAGTGTTTAATAAATACAGCCCTACAGGCCAAAACCTCTGTTAATGAATCTGGCTGCACCTTTCATAGATATGTTTCAGGTTGATCCAGGGTGAATGCATTTTAGCTTGTTTGTGTGTTCGTACGTGTGTGTGTGTGTTTGTAGGCTTGCAGGTGCGTTCAGAGCTATATATCCCGACTTAACTGTGGTTCCTTTTTTGTGCGGTTGTTTTTGCATGCACACATTCTTGAAGTTTTGCCAGCTCTGATGGATTTTGTAAAGTACACGGTTTGCTTGCTTGTTTTTGTGTGTTCAGTGTAGGCCTTCTTAATGTTTCTACCATGTGCTTGTTCCTTCAGTGGTTGACAAGATCTCTGAAATGCAAGTGTGTTCTTGGAAGGGAGTTTAGGAGATAAATTTCAAGTCTCTCTCACAGCTGTCTGCAGCTTGCTTCTATATTTGGGTTTAATCCTTACACTAAAAAGGTGTTAATAAATTTCTTGTTTGTATTCTAGCCAGCAGGGACTTTAAAGGTGGACAAAAGGAAAACTGTTTCTCTTACATGTCCTCTTTGTCCTGTTGTGGATAGTTATGGATCACATTTTGTACAAGAAAATTTTGTTTATTTTACAAAACTGTAATCTTGTCATTTAATGCATCCTTGATGTCCCTCATACATTTTCTGTCTGTTCGGACGTTTTAGGTTTATTTGTGTTACTTTTGAGAAATCTCTGGGTGAGGAATATATATTTTTTCCAGTTATTACAAATTAATGATTATTTGCTAGATGGGCAATGAGAAGCAGATCAGATCAGAAAATATTTAGATTTTTATGTTACTATCATTATTTTATACTGGTTAAGGAAATGCATCACAAGTAGAGAAACTGAAGCATGTCACATATCCTTCTTTAAACATGCATTTTCTGACTGCCTCATTTTACATGAAAGTTCTAATGACAACAATTTTAAATGGATAAAGACAGATCCAGTTTTATCTCTTTTTTTTTTTTTTACCACAGCAGCTGGGTGTTCACTCAGTCCCAATGTACAGTGCCGATGTTTATGGTCCAGTCCTTAATTTCAAACTAGTCTAACTCTGGATATTGTGCCCATCAAAAAAACTGTGGTCCAGCATAGATTGTATAATCCAGTGTAATTCCCCTCATTCATGCTATAGTTTATAGACTTATTCCCAAAGTGGATGTAAACATTGGATGTAACTGTAGTTCAGAGTACCTGCATAGCCCTCAGGACATTCAACTAGACCCTGACCATGCCACAAAAGCTTAAAAAAAATCCATATTTGTATGGATTTTTGCTAAAACTGTTAAGCTGTAAGTGCATAGTCATATAGCTGAGATTCAAATAAAACTGCTCTTTCGCATATTTTGCCGAGTGAGATGGATAATTGGGTCAGAGCTTTTGACTGAAGAGCAGCACATTTAGGCACTTTGTCAACTTGAGGTCACCTAAAGAATTTCTAAACTGTTTCTTTGCTCTAAAATTGCAGCAGCATCTAACAAAAACTCTCAATTCAACTTACTTGAAGACAACATCAGTGAATTTGGATTTATATACATGCACTCTGAACTCCCAAAGAGAAAGTTAGAGTTAGCAGTATGCCTTTGGTGTTTTCTGTCCTTGTTTGTGCTACTGGAAGAAATTACGTACAAACCAGAATTTGTTCTGCAGTAAATAAACTGAAGTCATGTTATTATTATGCTAGCGTCACATATATTACTTGTTCAGCATTGGAGAGGCTTCCTTATTGCATAAGCTGTTTCCCACATGAACATCAGACCCAAAGAATGTGAGGCTGGTTCATTTTCCACAATTACCCTATACACATACACATCACAGCTTGGGATTATAATTGCTTGGAAAACAAATATGGAATCACTGTACTTGGATAATGTTCATTCAGCCATTTTAGATAGTAAAAAAAAAACTAATCACACTTGTTATGCAAAACACTTTCATGTAACAGCTGAATGTTAAATATGGACATAAAATTCAAAGCATTATCCCTTTTTAAAAATAGAAAATTTACAGCAAAAGAAACAATTATTGAAACTTTAACCTGGTACAGGTCCAGTGAAAATCTATGAAGATGTCTGCCTCAAGAAAATGAACAACTTTCCACAAACTATAAAGTTGCAGGTAAAGGACNGTCATTTGGTGTATCATCATATGCAATTTGCATGCAATGTCTGTAAACGACTCAGCTTGTTTCTCAGTTTTCGCAGCCAACAGGACAAAGCCTTTTTAAGTGGGTATGTGTGTGTGTGTGTGTGTGTGTGTGTGTGTGTGTGTGTGTGTCCATGTGCGTGTCCGTGTGCGTATGTGTGTGTGTGTGTGTGTAGTCGAATACATGACTTATTCTGCTATGTGGGAATGTGATGTGTGTTACAGAGCAGGTGTTTGGTGAAAAGATTTAGGATTTTGAATGAACAAATATCTATAATTCATGTAAAGTGTCTTGTGTATGCACAAAAGGCTGTCTAGGTTTCAGATTAAATTACTAATCTTGCCCTGTATATCTGTCCATCTTTGCCCATTCAGTGGTGTTGCCTAAGAGCCTTGGAGCACTGACAGACGTAAGTGTGGAGAGCCCAGCCATGAATCCCACCCCCACAGTGGGCAGACCTCCAGGTCAGAGAGGGCGTAAACCAGGACGTAGGAAAACCAAAGTGTCAGGGCCCTGGAGTCAGAAGACTTCTGCATTGGGAGCACAGAGCATCC
Source organism: Atherina boyeri (assembly GCA_029874935.1). Taxonomy (NCBI): domain Eukaryota; kingdom Metazoa; phylum Chordata; class Actinopteri; order Atheriniformes; family Atherinidae; genus Atherina; species Atherina boyeri. The sequence goes on from JAPMNP010708414.1 coordinate 14,726, forward strand.
AGCCAGGGAAAAGCCTGGAGCCCATAAAGATCCCCAAGAAACGGGGACCTAAGCCTGGCAGTAAGGTGGGCATGAAGTGGCTCAGAATTACCATCTGGTTCACGCAATTTTCTTCATTCTAGAATTGGCTAACCCAGATACTGTATATTCCCATCTAATTGTGTCAAAAAAGCAGACAGTTTAGGTTTTATTTGCCAAAGGTTTTGAGATATCCAACAATGACAGCTTTGTTTAGGCACAGTTAAAGACGGCAACTACATTGTTTGATTTGTTGCTGTTGATCTCTTATTTTATGCTGAAATAACTTGGAAAAATGTAATTTGCCTCTATTTTATTTGAATATCAACAACAAAAATGTCTAAAACTACAACTGCGTTGAGACACTGATGTTGCATCAGTGTGACCGTAACTTAATAATAGGTATCTACTTGATTCAATGGTAACTTGTGTATCGGTGCCTCAATTGGGAGCGGCTCAAGTGCATGATTTAGAAGATTTGCCTCTGGTACCCAGCTTAGAAGTTAGAAATTAAGAAGAAGCATTAAAGCATGCACTACCAACACGTATGCAACAGGTAACAATAAGCTACCTAAAACATGCTAATGATATCCAAAGCAAAACGGTAAAAAGTATTGCTTCATTTCACCAGAAAAGATTTCAGCACTGCAACATGTTTGAATACAGAGAGATTAAGACAACTGATGGTGACAGCCATATTTCTTCAGGTTAGTAATGTAATTTTGATTGTGAGGAATTGTTGCCTTAATTCATCATCTCTCCTTTGCACTTTGTTTACAGTTGGGCTGGGCAAAGAGAGCTGGCTGGTTGGAGGAGGCCATGGCTGGCCCCGGCCGGCCGGTGACTGGACCGGGACGAAGTAGAGGCAGACTACCTGCCAACTGGGCGCAGAGGATAGCTCTGCAGCAAGCCCAGACACAAGCGGAACCAATCAAGATCCCAAAGAAGAGAGGGCCCAAGCCTGGCAGCAAGGTAGTTGTCCAGAACATAGTTAAATACATGACCATCGTTTGGGCAGTAATACTGATGCTACTGCAGGTAGTTGTTTTCATTACTTTTCCGGCAAGTTTCACCTGACCGGACATGAGTAAATGTGACAGCTTTTTTTTTACTTTTCCTTTTTCATAGTTGACTTATGTTAAAATTCCTAACCATGGTGATTGTCAACATTTTTCATGTAAGACAGAGAGAGTGTTTTCCATTTCAAAGCATCAAATGTTTGTCTGCAACAAATGTTGGCAGCATCCATATTATCAAAGCAGGAAGCTGCACTCATCAGGTTCCAGTAATGTCCTAAAAGGAAATTATTGAAAACTGCAGAATTTCCCATCTGAGCTTCTATTTCATCTTTTTTTTCTGGCTCCTGTCATGCTATATAACAGGGAGACACTTTTTTTGTATTATTATTATTTCATTCAAACTGGAAAAAGTTTGAATGAGTCATATTTCTTTCCAAATGCTGTAATCTAAATATGTATGTGTTTATATACAGAGAAAACCACGAGTGGTACCTAATCCAGTCCCCACGTCTCCCACCAGCAGCACTCCAGAGCCTGACACCAGCACTGTACCCCTGGACAACGCCACCATCCCCAATTCTGCACTACAGGCTCCCACAGGTATGCATTGTCTACATAATGCACATTGTTACATATCGTTAAAGTCTCTGATGTTTAGACTTCCTCATCCTATCACTTTGTGGTGTCTTAGCACAAATAATTCATAGAAAAGTTTAGTAAGTTGGTAAGAGAGTGGGGCAGAAATATACTTCCTGTCTGTCCACTCACGCAGCTCTGTGAAGCAGAGACACTTGGCAAGTATGGTCTTAAGATTAATACTTTCAGAGGAGGTTCAAAGGTAGAGAAGTGGTGATTTTGGGGAATTAATAAGTCTTACAATTACCTCAACTGTTTTTTCTCTCCTAAAGTTTGCGTATACTTAAATAAGTATGGCAAGGTGGGACCACATCTGGACCAGCGGCGCATCCAGAAGCTTCCAGACCACTTTGGTCCTGGCCGAGCCTCATCAGTACTACAGCAGTGTGTTCAAGCGTGTGTGGACTCGGCCCATAATCAAGCTACAGTCTTCTCCTGCCTCAAGTCAGGACAAGGAGGTGAAGTCATTTCAGGTGCGGACTAACCGAAGGGTACATTCACACATAACCATTTGATTCAAATTAGAGTTTGATTGCTTGCTTAATCTGTTTACAAAAGGCTTGTGTGAACAAAGATTCTGAGCGCGCACTACTTTTGGTGCGAATCAACTAGTTTACTTGAGAAGGTGGTCTCGGGCCACTTCGAATGCAGTTCGCTTGTTCCGCGGCTGCAAAAAATTGATATCACAGTATTTTTCAAAATGATATCAGTTTCACAGTATTTGACGGTATTCTTTTTGTTCAAGCACGACTGGGTGTTGTTGACCTCATTTTCTAATAATTTAGAGAATAATTACTGCAGTAAATTAGCTTGGAATGACATATTTTACTGTCATGAGGAGTGAATATTGTAGAAAACATTAATCTCCACATTAGAATTAATGAAGTGAAGGAATGGAAATGCATGACTGTTCCAGTAAAATACAGAACTCTTTATTGTGCAAGTTTTGCAACTTGGAAAAAAAAACATGTTCTTATTTATCCACTGAACATCCATTAAGGCAACATCCATAAATAATATTGAAACAAATAAATAGAAAAAGTGTACAACTTGCATTAATATATTTCTTCAAGCTAAACTAGGTAGTATTCAAGTCTGCTTCTAGCTTGGCTCTGTGCTTTTGGTACAAGTTGGTAATGGCTGTTTGGCTGAAGGGTTTTTGACTTGGTAAAATATATCTGGGATCCGGTATTTTAATCATCTCCCTGAAACCGTCTTTCTCAACAGAACTAAGCGGTACCATGTCTTTGGCTATGCCAATAGTGATGGCGTTTGTAATGCTATTCCAACATTTTTTTTTCTTTCTTGTCGTAGGCAGTCCCCCTTGCAAACGCGTCTCTGAGTGACATCTGACTCGCCTTTTCTCCCGCAGTGCCACCTTTACCTGTAGACGTGGAGGACGCAGATCGTAGTTTCACGCATTCTTTACATTCTAGGACATGCTTGTCACTGAGGTGGTGAAGCAAATTGCTTGTGTTGCCTCTTGCGGCTACAACTTTAGCCCAACAACATTTGCAGAATATTATTGTTTGATCAGCGTCAGATTTTTTAAAGCTGAAGAACTGCCACACAACAAACACAGCTCCTCTTTTCAGTATAAGTTCTTCCGTTTCATTCTTTACTCATTCTGGGACTTCAGTCTCAGAACTTCCACCGTGCTTATCCATGTTGTTCACCGCTTAATGAGATTTCAACGCTCAACACAGGCTGTGCTCTCACATGCTGGCTGCTTGTTTGGGTGCAACTGCAAAACAGCCCCCTCTCAAACAATGTCCTGCGGCACGGCGATCCGCGGATCTGCGTTCCCAACGTTTTGTACGCTACACATAGGTATTGAGGTATATGAAAAATTCCTATCATGAAAAAAAATAGCACCGGTATTTGGTATGAACCTCTTTACCACCCAGCCCTACTGGACTCCATAAAAGAATCAATAATGTGGACACGGACTAAATGCTAATTAGTTTTTCTCTGGCTGATAGAAATTTGCATTTAGTGTGAATCGGTGTGTGTGAACATGCCCTAATTTACAAGAGAACATATGAAAGCCTTTTTCTTACAGTTTGACATGAAAAACTAAAGATTAAACAAGGGGAGAGGATATATTAACCATTTTTTATTTATCTGTCATCCAGCCTTTTTTGACCAGCAGCAGCACACCCTGACCCTTCCTACTGTCAGCAGTGTTACTTACGTCCTCCGCTTCCTGGAAAAACTCTGCCACAATCTTCACTGTGATCCACTGTTTGGCAGCCAGCCTGTAGCAAGAGGGGTTCCACACTACAACAGTCACTCATACACTACAGGTCAGAGCTGCTTTTTACTCATTCTTTGTTCACATTACATCTTTATGATATTGGTGAAGCCTTGTTGTTGTCTGATGAAAGCTGAAATGTAACACAGTGAACATTTTTTCCAGGTAACTGTGAGATTTATAGTGTAAAAAAAGTGGTCCTGATCTGTTGTTATTTAATCATTATAACATTGTATAATCATCTGAAACATCATTCAAAGCTGTAAAAAAATATATGATAAAGAAAATAAAGAGGTAAGTGTATGTTGTAGTATTGTGATGCAGAAAGCTCTCTTCTGCATAATAAATCAGTAATCAAGCATTAGTAACTGAATAACTAATGCTTTGCAAAATATCTTTTACCTTCTACCTCTGCCACCAAAACGAATTCCACATGCCTGGTTTTCAGAGATTTAAGGCATCCAGCCTTGGTTTTGGTAGATAAAAACTTGTTGGGAAGATGTTATTGCACTTACAGTAATGTAATTAGTTGATACTAATTTCAGTAAGATTATTTCCAATTTCCTCAACTGTCCTGTTCTGCTCTATCATTTACAAGGTTTAACAGAGTTGTAGGTGAAGATAAACGTGTACAATGTACACCAGTGCAACAGAGACTCACACTGAATAGAACCTAAATAAGTTTTTTAATTAATAAGATCGATTAGTATAATGATTTTCTTGCGTTTTGGAGAACACAGCTCATGGGCTAAAAACTGTAGTGTATTAGTCCATTAACTGTTAATTTGGTGTTATTTTTGGCAAAACATTTTCTCATCTGACCTGGCAGGGTTCCTATTGGCCTGGGTGCCTGCCACGGTTGCAGAATTTTTGGGTAACAGCTGACACATTCAATAAGCTTGTTAGACTTTTATAAGATGTGAATAACATATGACCAACTTACTTGGATCTCTATCACATCTTCACGTATCATAATAGCCTCTAGTAGTACGAACTTCTGCTCTGACCTCCATATGTGTTCGTTTTAGAGAGGAGGAGTTTTGGTGACAGTTTGACCACGGGCCCAGGCCGAGGCACCAAGCGCTTCCTTCAGGACCTCAATGGTCCTCTTTCTCAGAAACCAACAAAAATCCCCCGGCTCTCCACTGATGGTATGCCAGGTTAGTAAGTAAACTATCTCTTTTTAGATGTTTGACTTGTTTGCAGGTCCCTAGTTAGACACTGTGTTATTTTTTTTAAATAACTAAAGAGATCTATTATAATATTTGCACCATTACATTTATGCTGAAGTACAGCAAGTAGAGGGATTTTGAATATGAAATGTATGCACTGCTAAACTCATCAGTTTTGTAAAAGGCCTTTTGATTGCATTTTCCCGCTGTGTATTTGTGTTTTAGAAATAATTGGATTTGTGCTGAAATCAAAGCATTCACTGATTAAGGCTTCCGCTCAGACACAAGTGTCTCTCAAGACTAAACGCTGCACCACATTTTATGCAAAACATTTCATATTGAAAATTGTCTGCTCTGACTTGTCCAGTAAAGCTTTAAATAATTACAGAAAGGGGAGGCAGTTTGTGACTTAGGAGCAAGTGGTATTAAGTTTTGGGGCAGGAGGTTAATCATGTAATCATCTTTCAATTTCCTTAGATTTTAATTAAGTTAATGGAATATTTGAAGAGATTTCTATAAAAGGGTAATGTCCCCATTAAAGACCCTTGCACTTCTACCGAGGACCATAACACACATTTAAAGCACTCTTTTTATTATTTGTATCTTGGAACCATATCACTTTGAAATACTGTTTTCACAGTGGATTTTTATTTAA
>JAPMNP010708424.1:0-12622 GCA_029874935.1 Atherina boyeri
ACTATCCCTCTGTGCCTTCAGAACGGCTTTGTTGTCATCTGAAACCATAGATATAGAGACACAAACCGGTTACGACGACAACAATACATAAAAAGGTGCCTCTGATTAAGCCGTTGCCCCGACAACATCAGCGCGATGGATCTAAATATCTCCCAATAGACATCAAGTTACTCCAAAATTGTCCACTATTTCATGCTATAAATAAGGTCCAGGTAAAATAAAATAAAAACAAACAGTACATTTCCTTTAAGAAGGGCTTCTTGACAGCCATGTTTGCATAGAGACCATTTCTGATGAAGTTTCAACCACCTGTATACGGATCAACTGAAGGTCCAGATGCATCTCAGGTCCTGTGGTCAGATCTTTGTTGGATTCGTTCCTACATCTTCTGAACATCACAGTTCATCTGCTGAAGATGGTTTTGTAGACCTGACTCTTCTTCTTTTGTCTCCAAATGTTTTAAGGACACACTGCCCACCATTTTGACATAAACCGAATTTTCATCCAACACCTGTTTGGAAATCACATTTTTGTTGCAAATTTCTATATTCAGTCTGTAAAACTGTTATCTTTAGTGTTTTTCATAAATGCAACTAAAGAAATAAACTGTGTCTTTGCTGCATGCAGACAAAATGCCTCAAGATATAACATCATCGGTTCCATCTTAAACAAATGAAACCGTAAGATTGCAGAATAATGAAGCTTTCATTATCTCTTTATATTTTCTTTTCTTAGTTTTGACATAGGTGAAACTCAGTGCCCCATTCAGAGCATATTGTTGCCACTGTTGACAGAAGAACACGTTCATCACACCTTCAGAAACTAATCTTTATGTTAATCTTTATAAAGAAAACACTATGTTCCTGTTAAATCAAGCAACATTGCAAAAACTCAGCCTGTTTATATCCAAGGATCATTTTCAACAGCTCTTGTTGTAGCTGAAGACAATTATTTCTGCTGCTGCAAAAAGTTCAAACCTCTGTCCTCTCGCTGCTGTTGTGATACCAACACACACTTTTCTGTTTTTCTGTCTGCCGGCGGGGATGTTTGAATGCCTCTGTGTTTGTGTGTCATTCAGCTAAATAAAGCCGCGCAGTGTTGGGCTCAGCATCTCTGCTTTGCCTGCTCATTGTGCTGCGGGGAAAGCAACAGTAGAAGCCCTGCGGATGATGCACCATGTCAGCAAACACATAACAATGGATCGTCTGGTGTCTCTGCTTCACACACACATACTCATAAAATGGATGTTTTGGGAGTGACTCCAGACTGTCACCAGTGTAAAACACTAGGCCTGTTTGCCTTCTGTAGCTCAGTACAAACAAGATGCACACACAAGCATACAAATGAATAAAATAAAAAACAAACAGCACATCATCCATCTCAAGCAGAAGCTTTCTGGGATTTTTACACATTTTACTTTAGTAGGCTACAACTGAGCAAAAATCCGGCTGTCTAAATGTGCATTGACTTCAACTTATTCTTAATGAGAGCCCCTGTAAAGGTGGCAGCGTGAGATATGTGCCGCACAGGAGATCTTTGCACACGCTAGGAAGCACCAATCCTAACATGCAGCACACCCAAATCCCAGGGATACACTGTACCTTTGTTGGACTTTTACATTTTCATTTGGTGGTTATAATACTAAAATACCATCTGATATTCTATGTTGAATGCCACATTGTTTGAAAATAGAAAATAAGTAATTATGAAAATAATTTGATGAAAGTCTGACCAATAAAAATGTTTCGGTCTGAAAAATTTGATTGGCCGGGGCGTTCCTGTCAATCATCCTACCAGGGCGGAAGAATCGGGACTGGTTGAAACAAAACTCTCGTTTAGTTTTGCAAACAAAAGTTTGCATGTTTATGTCTGCCTACCTGTTCCTCCTCCATTTCCATTAGTGCCCCATCTCTTCTCATTCACGTTGAAGTGGGGAGGGGGGGGCGGTGTAACTGACGGAATCCAGAGCAGTTCGGCACAGTGTTTGGTAATGCCGGAAGTCAGCATTTGCGCTGTTTTTCTCTGTGTTTTTAATGCAAATTTAAAATAATAAATAATGTCTTACTTATACTGTTTTGTGGTGAAAAGTTTTATTCAAGCTCAAAAACATTTTCCTAATGTTTTATCTCATAACTCTGCTGTTGTTTATAGTGAATCATGAAGTTTCTGGTAGTTTCCATGGAGATGGAGGGGGTTTATAATGAATTATTCACTCTTCGAGTCACTATCTTGGGGTTCAGTTTTTCGTGGCCACGTAATAACACCTTCTTGTATACATGTATCAGTATTCCACTGCCATGTCATAAAACATTTTCCTTCTGATGCCAGCAGATGTGCTCGATACTTCCTGTATTCTTGGTGTCATTGTGGGCTCTGAGCAAAATGGCCATATTAAATAAGTTAGCCTACCAAATCAGCCTTTTACCACCAAAAGAAAATATAGAATAAGAAGACGGGTGGCTCAGCAAGATTCAGACAACACTTTATGTATTTGTTTCCAGTAGTCTGGACAGGTTTCTATAAAAAGAAAGAAAAAAATCCCAAGGAGAGCCGCAACTAATCCAGAATGCTGCTGCTCGAGTCCACACAATGACCAAAAAAGGGAACATGTCATTCCAGTTGTCAGATCTCTACACCGGCTTCCTGAGACACGAAGACTTTGCTGCTGGTGTTCAAGGTTCTGGTCCAAAACGTACACCTGATCTGCTGGATCCAAATGAACCACTGAGACTTCTAAGATCATCTGGGTCGAGTTTGCTTTTCATCCTGAGAGTTCAACTAAACAAGGAGAATCAGCATTCTTTTTTATTTTCCACTGCTAGAGTTTTTCTTATTAGATATATTTTCTCCCATATGAACTTTGATGGTAATGATGATGTTGACAATTATGTATTTCCTGTTTACATCATATGTGCCTGAATGTGTTATGTTGTTTGTTACTCTCCATTTTTTTGTTTCCATTTCATCTCTGTTGCTCTTTTTGGTTTGTTTAAATGTTTCTTTTGCACCCGGCTGTGATGCGTTTAATGTTTTATGTGAAGCTCTTTCAAGGTCAACCTAAGTAGATTTGTTTTGCTGTAAAATAGGAGAGGCCTTCCTTTGTACAAAACACATTAAAAACAAAGACAGACAGAGAAAGACAATACAAAATGGTAAAGGAGGGTACTCATCTAAGGCTTGGATGTAAATAAAAGCATAAAATCATAAGATTTAAACACTAATAATACTCCGACCTGACGACATGAACTGGGGCCCCCTCCCCAGTGGATGGGAGTCATCATCTAAAACTGAGCTGCCTATTGGCTGCATCCGTCTGGTGTACAGCCTCTCCAGACTCAGCTGAGACTCCCCCTTCAGATGACTGGACCGTTTAGAATAAACACCGATGCCCCCTTTTTGCATATAGCTTCACAATTTTGTTTAAGATTATTAATAATAAGAATATAAATGCATGCTCTCGATAGGTGCCCATGGGCCCCGTTTACACTAAAACACCAAATCTGATTTTTTGCCCTCAAGTGACAAAGATCAGACATTTTTTTTGCAAGTCTAAACACTCCAAAGATGTTCAAATCTGATCTTTTCAAATCCGATTTGGGCCACATCAGGAGGTGGTTTGCGTCCGTTTAAAATCTGATCTTTTCAAATGTGACAGCAGTCTGAACATCAATGCGACCTTGTTACGACTTTTACGTGAACTTTAGTCGAGGTCAGGTTCTGAGGAGTAGAGAAGACGATGGTGGATCAACACCTATGTGCTGTAGTGGGTTGCAGTGCTAAGAAGAGAGATATTGGTACTAGCTTTCATCATTTACCGCAGCACTGGCTCCGCCCACAGCACTGGCCCCGCCCACAACGCAGAGGAGAATTAGTAATGAGCTACTGCCGCTCTGCAAAAGCAAAGTCCTGGAAAATAGCACATGTTTTGGGATTTGGGCAAAAAACTGAATAATCATAATTTAAAGACCACTGAGAATGCTTTAAAACAGCTCAAAAGATGATCGGAGTGGGACTTTAATTTACTATCATTCTCATCTTTTCAGCTGCTGCAGCAAGTTCAGCTTAAAGGGACACGTCACCATTTGGGCAAATATGCTCATTTTCCACCTCCCCTCGAGTTAAAGCATTGAGTTTTACCTTTCCCCTGTTCATCCAGGCGTTCTCTGAATCTGCCGACCCCATTTGTGGCTTTAGCTTAGCATGAATCATTGAATCAGATTAGACCATTAGCACCTAGCTAGCATCACGCTAAAGAACTCTGGTAGATTTCCCATTTAAAAGTTGTCTCTTCTGAAGGTAAACAATGTAATGACATTAACGAAAAAAACAAAACAGGGGGGTTTCCTGGACTGATCACACATGAAACTACAATCCGATTCCAGCACAATAATCAAGGAACGTTGAAAATGTTCCACGGGACAGCAGCACATTGATGTCACGCAGCGGCCCAAATGGTGGTGTGTCCCTTTAAAAGGTAAATCTCTTCATCACTAAAAACCTACGATTAAACCATACAATTTCGTATACTTCTTTAAAAACACGCAAAAAAAACTTTGACTGGTCAGATAATTGTATATTAAATTCTTCTAAAGCCTTTGGAAACATTTCCAATTTACCAAGAGGATGAATTAGTTGTGAAAAAGAAATAAGTGTCAAAACTGTTGCAGTGCGAAGAAAAAACCCAGAAAAAGGACACACTGACACATCTGTGTGTCACGGTGAAGACTGGAGCTTCCATCCAAAACAGCAGAGACACGGGATTAGCTCATCTTTGGTTAAGCTGCAGAAATTATTGAAACCCACTAATGACGTCTAACTGCTGAAATACCCACATATGTCACCGCGGCTGGCGCAGGCTGACAACTAAATACAGTGAGAGAGGCTGAAGGCTGAAAGTGATGCTCACTGCAGATACCAGCTGCTAAAAGCAAAAGGCAGCTGTGGTTATTAAGTCTGGGGCTGCGCCGCGGTGCAGCTACTCTGTGGTTTACTCAAAGCTGATTCAGACTGATGCATGTTTTCTAACCTCATTTTTTTAAAGGGAGAGAGTTTATGTCAATATGTACTGTCTTCTTAAACCATAATAATATGTTTTCTTATTGATAAAAAAAAATTTTGCCTCTAAAATAAAATCCAAGGTCTACCACTGCTTCGAAAAACAGGTTAGGTTTCAGGGGTGAGTGAACCTAAAATTAGCATCAGACAGGAGCACAAGATTAAAGTTTAAAATGAGTCTAGAAACACATCTGCACAACAAATTATGTTTTCATCTGGGTTTCAAGCAATTTCTGTAATGCCTTAAATAGAAAAGGTCCAGTCTATCACCTGGTTTATGGCAGTAAGCTATGCTGATGTTGCTATAGGTTGCATTTCACGTGGTGAAAACAACCCATGGAGGAAGAAGATACCAACCAAAACCACCTCAACAATATGGAAGAGAAACTGGATAGGAATGTTTTAGGATTCTCTTGTGCATCAGCTCAACTAAGCATTGCTCTTAACAATTTCCTTTCTAAATTAAACCAAGATTATAACACTTTTTATTTCATTGGATCTCATATGCTCCCTCAACGCCTGCCGAAATTAACTCTGGTATAGTTTGAAAGAAATATAAGAGCACTACAGACCTAAGAAACCTAAACCAACTGCATTTGATTATTTAATTTCAGCTTACTAAGTTCTTCTACATTTAGATGACAGTTTGTTGAAGGTGTCTGAATCACCGCTCCTTGCAGCGTATATCTTATTTTTGTGTAAAACAAAGGAAGTAGTGGTGCTTTTAAACAGCAAACAACACAATGAGTGGTGAACTAAACACACTCAAATCCAGCTGAGGCAGAAAACCCAGAAGCTCCCATCACATGAACATGAAGGGGATTCTACACACAAGAAAATTGCCTGAAATAATGACCTAAACTCATTCAGTTTTTGGTCATTTGTAAAATGTGAGAAACATGAGTGTATAAAACATCCTCCAATAAGTGTTGAAATAAATTCTAATATATATATATATATATATAAAAATATTGATATAGATAGATAGATAGATAGATAGATAGATAGATAGATAGATAGATAGATAGATATCTTAGAATTAGCTATTGTTGGCAGACTGACTTTTTTTCAAATAACATTTTATTGATTGATTAACTAAGCTTAATTTTTGCTAAAAAGGATATTTGAGGTGTAAATAACGGCTTCAGACAGGGTATGAAGATCCACAGCTCTTTCATTGGACAGCCAGGACTGGCTCGTCATATTCACTCTGCAGTGATTGTAAATTTGTGAGCTGCACATCTGTGATGAATACCACATTAATAAAGCTGCTCTATTGGATGGAGATCTGGTGACTGTGGAGGCCGTTGGAGAACAGTGAACTCATTTTCAAGTTCAAGAAAGCAGCTGGAGATGATCTGAGCTTTGTGACATGGTGCATTATCCTGCTGGAAGTAGCCATCAGAAGATGCTCCMCTGGGCTTTTCAAAGCACCCAAAGTGCTTCACATTGACTCCATTATTAATTAATGTCACATTCATACTTCATGATGGTAAGCTACCCTGAGAAGCAGACAGGCTTAGACCTATTCTGGGCTACTTTTGGCTCAGTTACGACACTGGCAAGTGTTTTGTGGGCCAGATGTGGTCTAAATATGAGGAGCCAACCTGAATATAAATATAGCTATTTTTTTGTGGGCTATGTGGCTGAGTTTTTGGCAACCACACTCAGACAGAGTCAATGCTGTAAGTCGAGGCCAAATATGTGCCAAACAAAACAACAGATGTGGGCCACACTTAGGACAAACATTTTTTGTCATTTGAGACATGTGAAGCCACAGTTGCCCTGGGGCAGACTGACAGAAACATGGAAACCATTTTGCACCGACGTCTTTTCCGACCAACACATAACATTCAAACATATTCATACAACGGTGATGAAGACACTGGAGGTAACTGGACGTTTAAACACCATCACACCACCAGCAGCCTGAATTGTTGATACAAGGCAGGATGGATCCATGCTTTCATGGTGTTTCCACCAGATTTATATCCTACCACCTGAATGAAGCGGCTAAAATGGAGGCTAATCAGACCAGGTGACATTTTTCTAATCTTATATTGTCCAGTTTTAGTGAGTCTGCGTGAGCCATCAGGCACCAACAATCATACCACATTTAAAGTAACTTCACCCCCTTGGAATCCTGCAATTTTCACTTAAAAATAAAAAAAAATAAAAACTTGTTGTGGACCAGATATTTTACAGGACCCTTGCTGATGTAACAGGACTTTGTAGCAGTATCATCTGCTACTGGAGTACAGTATGGCTTCAAAGGTAAATAGCATTTGTGACTGGTCTGAAACAAGTGTTTACTGAATCTACAGCTCTGATTGTAGCCTAGATATACACCATTCACATCTCAAGAATCTTAGCTTTTCAACAGTGTATAACGTGTTGGTACTTGGAAGGGAGACTGAGTCATATACATATTTATCTTGTGTTCCCACCAACGGCTTAAATCCCTTTTCTTCCTCATTCTGATGCTCAGTTCTTCATCAAGTCATCCACACCATGTCTACATGACTAAATGCAATGAGTTGCTGCCATGTTAGATGTTCAATGTTAATAAGGAACTGCTTACCTGAAAAAGTTGTATGTTTGGTATTTTGATAAGTTTTTATAGAAATAAATGAATAAATAAAAAGACACTGTTTTAATTGCCTCAGAAGAAATTATTTATATTTAGATAAGCTACATGTTACTTTTCCCTCTCCTAGCTCATATCATTACAGTTATGCAGGACAGACAAACAGAATCTGGCCCTAAAGCAGTTTTTTGTGACCCTTTCAGTGCAAATTTAATTATGTGTCCTTAAATGTCCCTACATTCTCCATACCACTCTAGAATTTTCATTCATAGTTGATCTATAGGGATGTAATTTTCTCCATTAGTAATGAAAAAATAATTACATTTAGAAAAAAATAAAAAAATAAATAAATCACCCAACAATTTGGAGGATGGTTTACGCAAACTGTTGCTACCTTACAGCAGAAAAAATCTAAACCTCAAATCATAATGCATTATTTTAGAGATGGCTTATTCAAGTTTAGTTTAGGTTTCATGTTTTCTTTGTTCTTTACGCAGCATTATAGCCATTTGCTGAATACAAACTAACACCCTTGATTAGTTTTACAATAGACATCGTCAAGCTTTTAATGTCCTGTCAAATAGTTTCCACACTAACTTTAAGTGTTATTTCAGTGATGATAATCTCAGCTCACTTTATTCCTACTATATTCTGCAATTACAAACATGCTGCATTGTTAAGGTAGGAAGGAAATTAGCGGCGTCTAATGTATCTGTTCCTCTGTCTGTTTCCCTTCCCAGCTGCTCCACAAACGATAACCTTTGACCTCTGCCATCACCTCTGGTCTCACTTGACCCTTTCCTCTGCGTGGAATGCACTTTTGCAAATGATAAGCCGGTCCAGACTGTAAACAAGCCTTTTCATGCTGGCAGCATTCATCTGACACACCTAGCTGATTCCTCTCAGAGTAAACTATTACTGAGTTGTATGCAGATTTTTTTTTTTATATCCTCTTTCAAAATGATAATCATCACGATGCTAAAAAAAAAAAAAAATCAGACACAGCAGCTCTTTGTGTTGCTTGGAATCTCAGTCCACAGCCAAACTTCACCCCAGAAGCACCCCATGTTCACTCCACACTTCCAGTTTTCCCAGAACACAGCAGCTTTTTGTACTCTGAGGAAAAACTTTTAAGCAGATAAAGCAGAAACATGCACCAATTTTAACGGGAGCCTATCTCAGCAGCTACACACTGGACGGGTCATTTTTAGGCATTCGGAGCCAAATGAACAAGTGTAAGATGTGGAAAATGGACGTCATCACGTAGGGACACATCTGAAAACAGAGAATATTGACAGGCTGATGAATGGAAACTAAACCTGCATTTTTATAAAAGGAACAGAGTGACAAGAAATTGTGCCATTTATTTTAAACCTTCCTGGTTTTTCACGGTTGACCGATGTCGCCGTTTGACGTTCTGTTATAAGATCAAGTTCATTGTTGCACATATTTGTGAAATTTGACAGCTTTGTATCGTTATTACAGTTTGCTTACCGTAATGGGCTTGAGGTTAAAGACACCATCATCTACCTGCTTCAGTGAGCACACTCTCATCTGGGAAAATCAGGCCACACTTTGAGGATCATGTTTTCTTTTTTTTTTATTTCCCAAAATGCCTTTAACACAATTCAGCCTGCACTGTTCCAGGTGGATACCTCCACAACCACCTGGATTTATGACTACCAAACAAACAGACCACAGTTTGTGAGACTGAAAGCTTGTGTGTCTGAGAAGTTGGTCAGCAGCACCAGAGCACCACAAGGGACTGTACTCTTCCTGTACACCCATTGACTGTATAACATATGGACAGACCATCCGTGATGTCCCCCGTAGGTTTGTGAAGAGCTGAATTGAATCTCGGCAGCGTCACACGTCTTGTCACTCCGGGAAAATACAAAAATGGGCAAAGAGGTTGACCTGAGAGGAGGGCTGTGAGTGGGGGGTTGATGGTTGACATGTAGTTTCCTGTAGCTAAAAGCTAACCCAGAGCTAACGGGAGCTAACACATGCAGGTGAGCTAAAGCTAAGGTGTTAGCCGGCTAAAAACCAAGGTTGTGCTTCTCTGCACCTCTCTGCCTCTACTTGCCGCCAGATTTGGCTGCAGTTTTTGGCCGCTTCTGTACACCACAGACTTCAAATACAACTCTGGATCTTGTTATCTGCAGAAATACTCTGAGTCATAAAAAAATTTCTGCATACAACAGAAAATAATGCAAGTCCCTTTCTACTGAAGCACCTGAGAAGAGTTTAAAACTCACGGATTCCATCTCTAGCTCTCTGCGAGTAACGCAAGCAACTTTGAAAAGATTTATATTGTGAAAAAGTGACGTTTCTTTTTGTTTGTGCAATAATTTGTTATTTTGTAAAGATGTTACTTAAGTTTTACTTTGATTATATCAGATGTAATACTGGAATTTGCACAGTATTTGATTTACTTTTCTGCCTACATCATCTATGAAAAAAAAATAAAATCGAATGTTACAATCAAACAGTTACTCACCAAAAACTTTTCACCAAATACTTTTTTACTCTTACAAAAGTAATATTTTATATGACTACTTCTACTAATGTTAAATTGAAATAACACTTCTCTTACTTGAGTATAATTTTTGGCTACTCCACCCATCGCTGGTGATGACTGCAGTTGTGGGATGCATCAGTGATGGACTAGATGCTGAGTACAGGGACCTGGTTAGTCCATTTGTAAGATGGTGCGGTAACAAATCACCTCATCTTGACCACTAATAAAAACAAAAGATAAAATTGTGGATTTCAAGAAGAACGAAGGAGTACAAAGCACTGTTAACATCCTTCCTGCTGCTGCCAGACTGTTTAACACCAGCACTGCAAGGACTCAATCAAAAATTGTTTATATATTGTTTATTTATGGTTTATATTATATTGTTAGAATAATTATTTTCTCTTTTTTAACTATCCACTGTGCTGCTCCAACACTGTGAATTTCCCCATTGTGGGACAATAAAGGTTTATCTTATCTTATCCTGGGAGAAGCGGTGGAGTTGGTGGAGGAATACAGATACCTTGGGGTTCAACTGGACAACAGACTACAGTGGAAATGCAACACTGAACCATCATGAAGAAAGGACAGAGCTGATGGTACTTGTTGGAAGCTGAGATGCTCCAATGTTACATATGCTTTGCAACCATCTGCTGGGACAGCAGCAACAGTGGTGAGTCAGAGGCTGCTTCAAGTACGCTGCAACACAGAAAGAGGTCATTCCTGCCAGCAGCCATCATCCTCCAGAACAAGACGCTGACTGTAAATCATCATTTCCTTAGAAAAAAATAAACCTTAAGAAAGGTTCATATCTGGTTGCTCTAGAAAAATTTAAAAACTGCATAAATTTAGTAGCAGTAAAGTATAGAAATTGTCATTTCAGTTTTTGCATTAGCAGTCAGGCCTTTTTTGCTCAACTTGAACAAAGCTGAGCTGAACTACAGCCAGGCAGATTTAATCACTTTGCGTTAAAGTTTATGGGAAGAAGTCCTAAGTGTTGTTTGACAATTGACAATAAAATGACTAATTACTGTTGGAGACAGCCTGTCTGTGTGATGAGGTCATTCACTGTGGATGTAAATATATGGGATTAATATTGACTTGATTAAAAGTCTGGTGTGGTCTGTTTCTACATTCTTAAGTCGTACTTTGGTCAACAGATTGTACTTAAGAAAATTATATACAACATTCCTGGTATGATTAATATTCATTTACTGTCGCTTTTGTTCCAGAGATGATTCTGTATAGTTGGATGATGGATATTTATTTGTCATCACATTTGTGCCATGTCCAGACACGGAGACTTTCAGTTTCTACAATCCAGAAGGATCAGCATTGTTTCTAGTCTTTAAAACTTATATCAGCCAGAAGGCAGTCTGGTTCACACACAGGCCTGAGATTCCAGGAAGGATTTGCTCAAGAGAGCCTGAGGACTGGCCGAGAAAAGAGAGAGGAAAGTGTGTGTTTGAGAGGGGAGAGTTTTTTGTTTTTTTCCCATGACTCTGCAGCAGTCAGACAGGTAGGGGTTTGGGATTAAAGTGTGTGACCCAGCTCAAGCGGGAGTAATGAATTCTTCCTTCACAGCTCTCCCTGACCCATATAAAGCATTAGTGCCACTTAAACAAAGAGACATCAAAAGACAGAAAAATCCTAAGAATCT
Source organism: Atherina boyeri (assembly GCA_029874935.1). NCBI lineage: Eukaryota > Metazoa > Chordata > Actinopteri > Atheriniformes > Atherinidae > Atherina > Atherina boyeri. The sequence goes on from JAPMNP010708424.1 coordinate 11,821, forward strand.
TCTCATTCTCAACAAAGTATATGTGTATTTTTGAACCATTATCTGCAGGTTTGATACAAAGCCATATTAGAAATGGTTGGGACGGGATGGAAAATGCAGCGATCCCTACATTAATAAAAACAAGAATCAGATGGTTTGCCTGTTTCACATCTCAGTTCTGTCTTATAGCTTATCGGAGTTGGACTTCAAAGCCCCACTGAACTTTGAAAGATTTTCACACTTTGGCCCCCCCATCGAAAGTTAATTGAGCATCCATCTTGCACCCCGTCTCTTTTCTGAGCTCTTTCTAGCCAGTTAAACTCAGTCCTATACTAACGCTTATCGCTTGCTCTGCAACGGTCCATCTTTTCCTCTCTTCCTTCAATAATGTCCTCTTGCATCTCTTTGTTGAATCAGCAATGGCGCACATCCAAAAATGGCCAGCGTGTTGATGTTCAGTTGCTGGCGTGTGATGTGGTGCCATAAAGCATAACACAGCTGTAAAGTTGTGAAGTGCAGTTTCTCAGCCTCAGGATGCTGCAAAGCGATGACGGCTCCATGAATGTGCATAATGAATGTCAGTGTGCCACCAAAACAAGTCAGGCTCGAAGAGTTTTAAGGTCAGTAAGTCATGTTGCATTAATTAATGCCATCAAAAGCAGATTATGAAGATATATATGATATATGATGTGTATATGAAGATATGGCTAAATTTTTTGTTGTTTTGGTCGTTCTTATTTTCTTTATTAATGTTTAATTTTGGTATAATTTTTGTTATTTGTTGATTAAAACTCCTTAAAAGAAAAAAGGGAAAAGACGGAGA
>JAPMNP010708425.1:0-11611 GCA_029874935.1 Atherina boyeri
GGTGAGTGTACAGGACTGGAAAAACACCATCCAATAATTTGACAGTCCCGTCTAAATGATTGAATGGTGATATGTCAATCAAACAGTTAGCATTGAGTCCTCCCCTTCCCCCAGACGTGTCCATGCATTGCATGTTCCTGTAGCTATTCTGGAGGCGTGGGTGGGGGGTAAGTCTGAAGAAATTGGTTTGGACATCTGAATTGTATATTTTGAAAATTTAGCTTGCTCAAGCTGTTTTTCCAGAATCGTGGACCCTACCTTTAAACTTATTCACACTATATTATTTAAAGCTTGATTTTGCCATTACAGACAAATGCTAGAGGTCACTGACAAATGGTTTAATCAGTGGTCATCAGTTGCTGTTTGAATGGTTCAAAGATGATATCTGAGGCTTGAAGAGACTCCCCAGTCTCCTCATAAATTACTATCATTTTTTACATTTGAAGGATTCTGTGTAGCAGAGCATGCTGTTGAAACTCAGCAGGATTTGGTTAAGGCATCTTTGATGTTTCCAGGGTGTGACTCAAGAGAGAGAAATAGTGGAAAGAAATGGCCTATTTGTCCTTAAAAACACCAAGAGCTAAACAGACTAAATGCTATTTGTAGCGTAATGTAAATATAAGGTCATAGGACTTGTCACAGCATGACAGCTGAAAATGCTTGACAGAGGTCAGTCAGACGAGTTAGGGGCTAAGTCTGGTGAAAAATCTTGTAGTGTGTGACGCCCTGTCACAGCTAAGCTGTGTAATGTGTACAGGAAGCTTTAAGTCCTACTTTTTTTCCACAACAGAGAAAATCTAACACTGAAAATATGGAGGTGTCAACTTGTCTTTACATGAACCTCTCAGATATGTGTTTGTTGCAAATGCAGAAGTATGTGTGCATCTCTTGGATGCATTTTCTAAAGAGGCTTTTTAGTTCTTCCTTTTCTTTTCCTCCTCTGGATTTCTGCTTATCCAAATTGTAAGGAAGTCCTGCACCTACGTACAACTAACCGCATGAGCAGAAACATTTAATGGAAATTCAATTCTGTAAAAGATGGGGTAGGAAGTTGGCAGTTGATAGATACAGTATTTGGGGAACTCTCATCTTCAGAAGCTTTCATGAGAAAATATTTTGCACTTTCCTTTAAGATGAGGAGAGAAACACAAGAGGAAGAGAAAAAAAATATATATATATATATATTCAGGAAAGGAAAAGAGAAACTCAGAGTCTAATCAAAGCAAGGACACTTTGCTGATTGCCTCTTCAGAAACAATAGGGAGAAAATTGGTTTGGTTTGCTTCTGCCATGAAGACAAGGCACAATTGATACTAAAAATGGTTAAAATGTTGCAGTGTTGAAATGAAAGGAGCTTAAACTAAAATGACTAAATTACTCGTTCATGAACTGCAATGGGGGAATGGGTAATCTGTCACGTCAATCCCTTTCTCCTTTCTAGTCCTTTCCTCTAGTATGTTTCTCCATCCAAACAATTACAGGGCTTTTCTAAATCCATTCCTCTTCCCCTCCTCCCGTTCCTTCAACTCTTTTTGCCATCTTTATTCATGCAAAGAAGCTAAAGGCACAAAAAAGGGAAAGCCACTTCACAATGGCTTTGCTTCAAAGATCTGCTGATACACTAACCATTTAGAAATGTGCTATGCTTACAGAATTAGACAAACTACATACACAAAAAAGCTATATTTGCATGTATAGTTTCATTTATCCAATTGAGATTCACTTCAATAGTAAAAAGCAGAGAAATGGTGTTCTTATTTATTCAATGGAAAATCCCTTACCTGCTGCCAACACTAACTCTATTTCAATATCTTAGGAACTTGTTGGGCAAATACTGTTCTCCCAGTAAATTACCATCAATAAAAAGCGTCCAATAAGATACTTGACTCGCCCAGACATTCAAAAGTCAGACTGCTATGACTCTAAGTGTTGGAGGTCTGAGTTGACAGAGAAGCAAAGAGGAGGAGATTGATTGCCTCTTGAGTACACCATGCTCAGCCAAGTGCAGCAATTCAGCAAACAGCAGCAGCTGCATTAGCGACAACAGCAACCACCTACACTGGCACGAGGACATTGTCGGCAACGTAAAGTGTGGCGCCAGCTAATTAAAACATAAGTAAATCAAAGCTTAATGAGTTGTAATTGTAGATAATTGCAGAGTTGTTGATGTATCATGTCTAATTGGCTTGCATTACTGAGATAATGAGAAAAGTTTGATTACTTTATGCTAAACGTATTAGCAAGGTAGCAGGTGTTGTTTCAAGGAGGTGTCATAAGCAATCCCATACCTCACATCTCAATCTCATCACTCAGCTTTCACAAAGAGGGAGAGGAAATGACTTGCATGCCAGAGTGCCTCCCAAGCCTCTGATCATATACGTTGGCTAAAGGCATTGGCTTTGCTCCACTTTTATCCCATATAAAACACTTTGTTGGGTGCTAGTGGTTTGAAAGTGGTTATTGTCATGATCTTGTATCGGTGACATGTTAATTATTTGCAAATATTTGAAACACTGATTTCAAGAGAATAAAGAGTCAGGATGTTATCTACAACAAAGGCAGCCGCTTGGTCAAACGTATTGAGCATGGATGTGCAGGTTTTTCTGTCTTTGTAGTTTTGGTATGTTGAGTTTAATCCTGGGATTTAATTATCTAGCCACTCTGTTCTTTTCCGTTCTGATCTCCTTTCATCCCCAGAAAAAAGCTCAATTCAATTATCTTCAAACCTTATCTATATGCTCAACTATGGGTCTTGAGATGAACACTATTCAAAGTGTGTCATCTTAAAGTTAGCTTAACTTTTGATACTTATAAGCAGGCATAATCTTTAAGTCCTCTGATTTAATGCTCACATTATCTGTTCATCATGTTGTGGTGAACCATCAAGGCAGTTACAGTAGAATACTCTTAAGCTACATTATTGAGTGTTTGGTGCAAAGCTGAAGACATAAGTGAAAGATTTGCTCTTAAAAATCAATAGTAAAAATTTTAATATTTTGTGTAAGAGAAAATTAACTTAAATGTCTTCATGTAAACTGGCCTTTGTAACATGTTTTTTGGGGTTCTGTGAATATACTTTTGGGAAATTATTAGAATATATGTTATTTGTAAAAAAAAAAAAAAGAAGAAAAAAAAAGAAGAGTAGAATAGCCATGGACTTGAAACACAACACTTTACGTAGCCTATACATTTGAAAGTGTTGTACATATAATAGAAAAATAATTTTATATAATCACTGCAACCTTGTATTAATCAAAATAATATTTAGGTAGCTTTAAATGCAGGCAAGGTTAAATATCTGACTTTACACAGACAATGTACCTTGGATAATATGTAATAAGGTGTGAAGTTTCTTGGAGTGTGCTTCACTCTTATAAATGCACCACATAATCATTTGTTAATATGCCACACAATAACAGATATATTATTTTATAGTATTGTCTGATGGAGATTGTAAATAACAGATGATGGTGTATATGCCAGAATGACTCAGATTTTCATTTGCTTTATTTTACGGTATAATGCTTAAATACACTGCCCATCCAAAAGAAGAAGAAGAAAGTCACCACCTGGATTTTACTAAGCAAATAGGTAAGATAATTACTGCATGATTATGTTTCAGCTGGCAATAAATTATTCAACTCTGATCAATGCAGTGAGCTTCTCATTTCTTAAACAACTACATCAGAAGGCACACCCTGTGCACATGAAAAAGATGTAAATCTGCCTAAGAAGGTTTCAATTTTTGTAATGCATTCAGCAAAGAAAACATCCAAAGACATTGCTGAAAATACTTGTGTCAAAAACTGCATTGTCAGAATGGAAGGATAGTGGAGGACCGTCATCTTTGAGGAATAAATGTGATCAGAAAGAAATCTTGATCAAATGTTGGTGATCACTTAAACATTTGGCAAAATTAAATCATAAAAAAACAACTGTAGAACTTGTGAGTTGGGTTGCTACAGTTGGTCGGGTCTAGGTTCAGCAGCATTATTTGCCAAAAGAATGAGGCCAGCCGACTACCTGAAAACACAGAATGACCAGGTTATTCCATCAGGGGATTTTTGTCTCTTCCCTGTTGGCACAGGCATATTCCATATGACAATGCCAGGATTAATCAGGATGAAGTTGTGAACAAGTTTTGAAAGAGCATGAGACTTCATTTTCCACATGGATTGGCTTCACAGAGTCCAGATATTAACCTCACTGATCAATTTTGGGATGAAGAGCACTTTGCACAGCAGTCCCACTCTCCCATCATCACTACAAGATCTTGGCAAAAAATGAATGCACATCTGGACAGAAATAAATGTTGTTACATTACACACACTTACTGAAACAACGCCACAGAGAATGTGCACTGTAATCAAAGCAAGAAGGGGGCAAATAAATTATACTGGGTTTTTTGTTTGTTTGTCTTTCCTGTGTGTGTGGACGAGCAGAATAGATCTAGCTTTTTTTTTTTTTTAAATGATTACGATTTGTCATTTTAATTACATTTGGAGATGCTCCTGCTAGCCTTTCAAAACAGTAAACCCTAGTTTGTATGGAATAAAAGAAAAGTATTTCTACTCTCTGTGTCACTTATCCAGGGGTTTCAGAACTACAAAAACATGAACACTCTGAGATTTACACTGAAGCCCATTTTGTGACCCACTGATTTGGTTCCTGCATACAAATCTGTTAACCTGTGAAACTGCTCCGCATGAATTTACAAGTAGAATCAAAAGATCCTTCATCAGCATTAATGGGATTGGAGGTGATACTGTGTCCCAGGTGAAATAATCTTGCTGCTGATAAGACTGATTATCAGGCTTCTCTGGAGAATTTGGGAGGAATGTGTACTGTAGGCCCTCTTATCAATGCTTATAATCAAAGTCAGGCTGAACACCTTTGATAAAGGCTATTTGAACTCTGATTTGTTGATTGATAGAGATGTGAAAAGATTATATAAATAAAAGATTTCTTTAACCTTCAAACAGCTGATTGCAAAGATTACAGAAGCAATAACCACACTCATGAATATGCAATGGTAGTGTAAAGTTTTTAAGCTCACAGAAACTTGGACAGCATGTTTCCCCGTTCTGCCTTGATGTGAACTATTTGCACTCGGATTACCTTGAAACTTTCAGTGGCTAATATCTAATAACATAAAGCTGATTAGCTTGCTCCACTGCCTCCACTGCACCCATCTACATTATGTTGCATCTTTTTTCTGCTTATGTCTTAGCCTTCACTGCAAGCAGCATAAAGCAAAGGCAGTCAGGCAAACAAAATGCAATGTTGGGGCAGAAGATATAAATGATGGTAAAGAAAAGAAAGCAGGCCAATAAATGTGAGTAAAGAGACAAAGAAAGAGGAGATTGAAAAGGAGCAAGGTTGATGGAGAGCCACAGTATGGCAATCTCTCAGTTTAATTTTTTTTCTACTCAACCTACAGTCTCTTACCACCATTCCCTCCAACTCCCCGCTTGCCTCCCTGCTTGGTTGGGTAATTGGATTTCAGTAGTGAGCCAGGGTTCTGCTCTGTTTGAACTTTCTGGAAGGTCAAAGGTGGCAGGGCAACACCTTGTCACAGCTAATCTGTCCCTGGACTGCTCCGGGTAAGTCAGGAGAAATGACACGGTGTGTGTGTGTACATATCTATGTCAGAGTGTGTGTGTGACAAAGTGATTTTTTTTTTTCATGAGAATGTGTGAGACAGGTAAGGGTCATCCTCCCGCAGAAGTCCCAGTATTGTTGGATGGCGAGAGGGAAAAAGTGACTGACACTCTGCCTAACTCATTCATTAGGAGGTGACCCTGAAGAAGTGTCTCTCCCCAAACTGCAGGAGGCACTGAGGGGGGAACTTGAGCACTGTGCTGACTAGCCTTAAATTTACCCATTTCAGTCTTTGAAAAGTCTTATTTTAGTTTGTCTTTTTTCATCGTTTGTTGGTTTTTAAAGCAGTAATTTATTTGGAGCATTAAAATAAAAGATTAACAGATTATTCAATGGAAAATTGCACCGTTGGCACTCTGCTTTAGGTTTCTTTTTTTCTTTTTTATTCTTGTTTTCTTTGTGCTGTAATGGCGGCATAGCAGGTATTGTACATCACAAAAGGGAGTTGGTTATGGCATGATGGCAAAACCTGTATGACTCCCCCACCTGTGTTTTTTAGCTATGTTTGTGCCATGGGAGAATTAGAGTGGAGACATATGGTCTGGAAGTGGCTAATCTGTTAAACAGACTCACAGGGGAGATGTTAAATGTAGCCTGTGTGAAAATCATCTCAGCGTGCAGCATGTCGGGGGTCAACAGCCATTCAGCACGAGTGTCAGGGGAGAACAACTCAGAGCAGAGTATTCTAGGAGATTGGGGGTCATGCTGAAGTGCATGTTGCAGTTCTGAATTTACAAAACTCATTTATTTCTTGCTTTGGCTTTGATTTCTGTTGATTTTTGTTTTGTAATAATTTAGATTTGTTTTCTTCTATGTGCTTTCAGTAAAGAGAAATACAAATTGTGCATCTTATTTGTTTTGTAGCAAAGATCTTTGGATCAAGGTCGCAGTGTCTACCTGACAAAAAATGTCAAAACTATGTGTATATGTGAGACTCTTACTAAGACAGATAGAATCATTTTTTAAGAATGCTTAAACTTTTAAACGTTTAAGTATTTTCTTGGAGAAAAAAGTGGACCCAAAATGACGGGCTTATAAATAATAATGACAAGTGTACAATAAAACTATCAAGGCAATTTTAATTCTGAATCTCTTTTTTATTTTATCTTACATATTGACAGACTGACAAGATCTTTCACAAATGACACATTCTGGATCACAATGGAGTTACTTAAAACCGTTGGATATCTTCATTCATTTTGAGGAAAAACAGGTGATCTCACAACAGTTTGCCACTCTTCAATGCCCCCCCCCACCCCCACCCCCCAAAAAAGGAAACTAGACTTGGGTGGAGGTGAGGGGACATGGGGTTTTCAAATATTGTACCATTTACAGAAATGCTTTTAAATCCAATTTGTCCCAGACTGTCTTTGTGTGAAGTTGTTGGAAAAAAAATAAAATAAAAAAAGTTACTGATTCACAACCAGGCCTCCATTTTTCACCACTACCCCAAGATTTGTCTTGGTGTGTGCACCCATGCTTGTGCGTATCTCATTAAAAACTAAGTAGAATATTTGGGAGGGCCTCAGAGATTCATCATACTAATGAACATTATCCAGAGGGGAGGGGACGCGGTTTTAGGCTAGAGAGGGAACTTGTGTGGGAGCAAAGTGAGAGAAGAAACAGTAGCAGAGAAAGGGTTGACTAAGGGAAGAGAACAGGCTTAAATGTTGACTTGATGCCAAATAAATGTATGATGAATCTTGAAAGAAAGAGTCGCTGTGCACATCGTCACTGTACTTCAACACATTTGTTGTTTTTTAATGATAAACCTTATTTATGTTATATCATTCTAAATATTAGACTTTTCCTCACCAAACTAAAAAAGTAAAGAAACATCTAAAGGACAGAAAGTTTGACATCCTTATGTCACATGGTATTCTATTTCTCAGCTTAATAGATGGATCAAGACACAAACAAATCTGTTACAACCAACGAGGAGACAAGAACGTAATATTTCTGTTGCTAACATTAAAGCAAGATGTGAATAAAACAAAGATGAGAAGTTGTTGAGGGGTGCAATCACTGCATCTGCCTCATTCTGACTGATTGCTTCACAGCCACAATTGCTCACAGATGCAGAAGTTTTGCACACGGGGCAATAATACGAAGAATCGCTCACGCCCTGCTGAGAGTGTGGACGCATTTCCACTCACAAAACACTACGTGCAGCACAGCCGTGCATGTTGTTTGTCATGGCTTTGTGGCTCGTCACAAAATGAGTCAAACAGAACATGGAGAAGGCAGCAAAAGATGAATGCTTTGAACAAATAAATGAGGGAGCGGAGCAGAGACTGGGCATCTTGGGACAGGAAGCTGAGATATGAGACAACTTATTGCTGGCCTTGCTGTAACTCCGGTCTAGTGTTGCTGCAGTGTTGTTGGATGCTTGAAGTGAAGAAAGAGATTCTCCACAAAGCTGTGTTCATCATCATGTAAATCATTAGAAGCAGAATTGAGCAAGCACAAGCATATTCTGAGACACCTTTGGGTAGTAGTTCAACTAAAAAAAAAAAAAACTACTGAGACTTTTTTAGAACATATATGGACATTTCTGAGGTGTAATACAAGCAATATGTAAGGCATCCTGTAGCATAGTGTGAGAACCAAATCTGATATAGATTAATAAAAACCACATGACTTTCCTTCAAGAAAGCTGAATGCTTTTAAAATGCTTAAAATAAAATATTATAATATACTGATTCAGAAGAACAGCTGTTTTTCTCTAAACTTTGCAAAACAAACTGCTGCATTATGTGACATGATAATTTATATTTATTTTCTTTCAGTTTTAGATTGAATGTGCATTATAATGTTACACCCTGGTACAGGACTGGACTCTACTGGAACAGGAAGATATCAAAAAAGACAGTCAGACATGATGCTTCATCTGCAGCAGCTCTGGTGTCAATGCATTTCTGTTTAAGAATTATACAAAACATTACAATGAAAAATTATCTTGACTTTATTGTCAGTCCTCATTAAATGAATTCCATACCAACAACAGGTAAGTCCATAATTTATGTGTGCTAATACCAACAAATATGGATGGTGTCAACAGTCCATAATAAAGAAACAAAAACTGCCATTTCCAAACTCAGAGATTAAGTGTTAATAACATTGCATCAAACAGGTTTTCATGTGTCAACAGTTAGCTTACCATGCTTAATCTCCAAATCATTAATTAACTTCAGAAAAAGCAACAGTGACTGTACTGATCAAACATAGATTTCTAGATAGTGAGTTAATCACTTAAAGGGATAGTTTGCATTTTTAGACATGAAGTATGCCACCCTTACCAGCATTATAGTCCATACACATTGACCCTCCTGTGTGGTCACCTCTGTGATCAAAGCTTGTCGGTTGAAGTTTTTCAAGAAAAAGTCCCTGCTAGTTTCTGAAGCTGTCAGGAATAATGTGTTTTGGCTTTTATTTTTTGTCTCCATTTTTTGCTTCTCTTGACTTCCTGCTGGGCGTGGTGGTGTTGGGTGATTCGACTCACCTGCTGCAAATCATTCTGTCGGTCTATTTAAGCTCCAGTCAGCAGTCTGCTCATCGCCAGATCCTTGTCTTACCAAGCGAAGAAGCCAGATTTATTGTGCCATTACCTGCATTTTCCTGCTGCTCTGCCACCACCCCTGCCTTTGTTACTGATCACCTCTGGATTCTCAACTCTCCAATAAACATTGTTAATCTCTTGAACTGCTGTTTGCTTCTTCCTGTGTCCGGCTTGTCATCCCGCTAGCCCTAACAGAAGCCATCAAACTGTCTGCTATGCATTTGAAAGCATGATCACTTGCATTACAAAAAAATGCCTGCCAAAACTCACACCTCACTATCACCCTGCACTATCTTCTTTCCATTCCCATCAAGCCGAGCTGTGGCCAGGGTCAACTGTGTTAAACACGAGTTTAAAAGCTACTGAAACAGCTCTTGCGCTGCTTGTGCATTTTGAAAATGACTGTTGAATACATTTTCCAACTTGCCAGGGTAGTAAGCCACAAAAGCTGATCTTCTCCGGGGTCAATCACTGTGCTTCGGTTCTTCGTCCTCTTGTGTTTTTTGTTTTTTTTGTGGGTGGTTGGCACACAACGATTTGGTGCATTCCGCCACCAAATGGCCAGGAATGTGGACTGGAAGATAGCGCATTCTCTAAGGTGCATCGGCTCCCAGTGAAAACACACTCTCATTGCACATTGGTGCTATTTGTCACTTACCGACGGCTGTAGTTTCAAGATGGCAGACTCTCATGGCGATTCCCTGACGGCTGACCCATCCTATGTATAAACAAATTATTTGCTCATGAGAATGTGTCATATTGTTAGCGGAAGTCATAATACACCAATGATAATGCATATATGAATGCAGATATTGATTTTGGCCAGTAAACAACAGAAAATGTTAAACTATGTCCCTTTTTTTTTTTTCTTTGGCACGCACCCCCCTCTTCGGAGGACAATTTGATTTTCAATTGATATTCATGTATATATAAATGAATCAAGCATAATATAATTCTTAACTAAAGGAATAGTAAGAGATAAGAATGGGGGGGGGGGGTGTTCACCTAAGGTATACTAAATGTGGAACAAGTAACATAAACAACATATAACAAAACAGACAGTTAACAAGACATAATAACATATTGCTAATAGAAAAAAAGGGGGGATTTAGTAATATACATTTGATCAGATGGATTAAACATATCAAATTTTAAGCTGATTGCACAATGTCCCTTTAACTACCGTCCAATCCTAACTGGGATGTGTCATAGTTCACTGTTCTGACTGACAGGCTTTGCCATATCTGAGGCGGACAATGATATTCTGTAAATAACACTATCACAGAAACAAACCATTTTTATCCTACTGTAACTGAACTGGTATGGCAACACAATAAACCTGTAAACATGAAAGCCACATCTCATGTGACCCAGTCCGTTACAGTATGTTTTGAGTCAATGTCCATTTGTGCGGTGCAGCAAATCAGCTTTGCTGCATTCAACTGAATCAAAAATGAATTGATTAATGAATTTTTTCTGAATAAAAAAATGGCGGCGGTGTGAACGTGACGGTAGACAGCTCTTTCCAGCTCACTCCACTTTAAACTTAACCGTAATTGCACTCATTGTACTCAAGAGTCACGCTACATGTGATTGAACGAACTTTATTACCAACATGCCCAAACCACCGAAACAACTGAGCAAGGACCGCGACACTTCTGAAGTCTGCAGTGTTCCGAATCAGACTAGTAACTGTGCTATCCTTAGCACTGATGGTGCTAATGCCAGTCCCGAATCAAGCTCTGTCTCTATGACTGAGGCTCTGCTAAAAAGCATTTCAGCGGCGGTCGCAGCTGAGGGACAGCGCATCTTAACGTCTGTAAATGAAACAATCGGGAAACTTGAGACCAAGATGGACATTTTGGTAAAGCGTATTGATGACGCCGTAGCCACCACAGCGGCACTTGTTACTCGCCAGGCTGAGATTGAAACACGCGTATCTCACCTGGAGGATGACATTGCTCCGATTATAAAGCAACTGGATGCCCTTGAAAAAACTAACAAGGAGCTGAAAGATAAAGTTACGGATTTGGAATGTCGACAAAGACGGAAGAACATCAGGCTGCTCAATCTAAAGGAGTTAATGGAAGGAAACGACCCGCCTGGATTCTTCGAGGGATTTATTCCCAAGCTACTACAACTGCCTGTTCCATCTGTATCCATTGACCGGGCCCATCGGGGCTTTGGAACACCTGGAGATGGTCGCCCGCGCCCAGTTATCGTGAAACTCCAGCGCTTCAGAGATGTCTCGGTGATATTGGAGGCTGTCAAACGCCTCGGGAATCTCCAGCATGAGGGACGTCCCCTGCGGATTGTTCGGGACATCCCACCTGATGTGCGGGCGGCGAGACGAGCCTTCAACTCGGTATGTGCGGAGCTTATAAAAAAGAA
>JAPMNP010708442.1:0-14025 GCA_029874935.1 Atherina boyeri
AAAAAAAAAACATGTGTAGTGTTAATTTCTGAGAACATGCACAAACACTTCAAACAAACACAAAATACGTGAGTGAGCCATGAAAGCACAGTTTTAATGACGTAATGAAAAGCGAGTACATTTTTGCCTTATACTCAAAATCCTACACTGTAATACCAGTGTGTGGATCACACTCAGGGTTCTTTATTCTCAGGCTTTGCTCAGTTTGTAAATCCTCTTAATCTTCCATGGACATGATACAGTTGTAATTATCTGGATTTCTGAACTGATTTCTAATTAAATGTGTCCTGATCCTCAAGTCACAATAGGAAAACACAATTTGGCTGAACCAGTGAGACAAGCACTCATGCTGTTTAACTATTTTCACTAAAGACCTGAGAAGTCAGTGAAGAAATTAGGTGTTAAGACCATCCCATACTACTGCCCAGTTTCAGTACATTATTTTGTCAGAAAAATCTTGTTTAGTTTTTTTAGCCATCCACATATCATACCATTGTGACTCAGTTATTTCAATGTCGGGAGTTTTATAACATGAATTGACCAACTTTGGATAATTTTCTTGTTCCATCTTATTAGATGAATGTTATTAAGTAGTTTTGAAAAAATGATTTTTATAAAATAATTTGTGCTTAAAACACAAAGAGGAGTCGCAAAACCCATTTTCCTCCAAACGTCACCTGATGATTTTATTCAGAACTTCATCCCACAGGTCCAGTGGGACATCCAGGTGGTCTGTTATCAAATTCAGACATGCCAGTGTAAGAAAACTGGTTTTCATCATGGCATCCCTGTGTTAACACCATTCTGAAGCCATTCTGACTGTCACATTGTTCACTGAACAAACTGTAACATCAACTCAGAACCATGACTGTTGTAATGCAACTGCTCAAGCAGCAGGTGTTTCTTCTTCAACCTCTTTCAGGATTATCTTCATATTTTTACAACAGCCTTTTCTAAACTGAATATCCTCCATTGATAAACAGTTCCACCTATTGTGGCTGTTCAGCATCCTGTGAGGTCCCAGGTACATTTTTTTTATAAAGGAAGCATCACTTACACCAGCCAGTTTTTCTTGAGAGCAGCAGATCTATTCCATTTACAGACTTGATATCTCTAATTGTTATTGACAGGGGCACCTTTACCATCCATACTTCATACTTCACCTCCATAACTGAAACACCTGATCCAAAAAAGCTTTTGGGGAAGTAATTAGAAGAAATGTTCGCAAACTTGATCCAGGTGTTACTATCAGGTTGTGTTGGTCTATAACTGGATCAAGATGATAACCTTACTTTATAAGTCACCAATTCAGAAATCCTAGCAATTCCAACTGTTCATGATCATGTGGAAATATGTGGCTTAAACTCAGTTCAGTTCAGTTTTAAAATGCCATCTAACAATTCCTCCTGAGCTAACCAAACCAATTTGCCAAAACAAAACAAAACAGAACCTGGTGTAACGTCATTGTGAGAAACAGTTTATGGCAACTGCCAAAATATAAGATTATTTAGTCGTGGCTACGTTTCAGTATTTTAGTTGCTAATCAGCCTGTTTCCTGCTACATCCTGCTGATGCAGCAAAACCATCCCTGAGGACGTTTTGGGAACCAAAATGTATTACTAAATATTTTTTATCATCCAGCTATTTACAAGATGATAGAACATAAAAACTCTAGTGATAAATCAATTGAATAAAATTTAGATTTATACAGATTTATTATTTCAATTCTGCAGGAAACTTAGGGATCAATGAAACACAGTGTACATCCATGTTTGCTATAGGATATTTAATTGGTAGAGTAATTTAAATGTTAAACTATCAAACATTCATACTGAGCACCAATCAGTGTTGGATTTTCTGCAAACAGTCTTGGATTAGTTAGGCTATATAAACTAACTAGAGGGTGTTAGTATAATATAGCGAGCTTGGGTGTCCTGAAAGGGGCTTTTAAATAAAATGTGTTATTATTGTTATTATAATGGGATAAAGTCCCCCCCAAAAAAGAAAGTAGTTTGCAGCAATCTGGTCCCATAACCAACCAAATTTAACAATAACTTGTCATAAGTACAGCAAGTTGAGAACAGACAATTTAATCTGTAGTCAGTTACTTAGTTTAAATGTTTCTTTTACAGACTGGTTGATTTTCAGCTTCTTCTCTGATCAACTTCATTGTGTTTAGAAAACAGAACGAAATGTAGAATCTGCTGCAGAAACATTTAGAAGAATTTGCCTAGAGTTGTGTTTCCATTAGTTACCATCAGCTTCATTTGAGACTTTGAAACCCTGAGGAATCTGTGTCCAAGATTCCAAGATTTCAGCTTAGCTGTGGTTGTACCTTGATTGCACCATGTCCCTCTAAAGTTCCAACATCCATCTCTACATCAGTAGTACCTTCATACAGATGAGGTTCTCCATGGACACTGATGAAGCTCTTCATACATCACAGCTTTACGATGACCTGGATGATCTTTTTCATCTGTGAGATGTAGAGGCAGATGCTAGTTTTTTCCCCAAGAGGAGCTAAAACGTGGTCTCATTTGACCACAGGACACATGTCCTCTGTCTTTTGTCTATATGAGATTAGCTGGTGTTCAGAGAACTTGGTGCTGTTTCTGGACAGAGTTCATAAATGGCTTCTTCCAATCCAATAATAATCCAGTCTCAGATTCTGGTTCTGGATGCAGAGGTGGTCTGTGATGAGTGCAAATGGTTCCTTCAAGGTCCTCGTAAGCCCATGTGTCTTATCTGATGGAGTTTGGACCAAATAACTAAGCCACAACCCATCCTTGATTTTATACCCAATCCTCACTTGTCAACAGTTTATCTACTGGCTGGAGAATCTTGCAAAGTGATTTTACTGGATACTCTAAAAACTTTTCTATCTTCATTAAACTAGAAAACCCCAGTGTTTCTGCAGCAGATCATAGATTTATCTTTAAATACGATTAGGGTGGTCAGAGAATACTCTGAAAATCATTTATTTGGGCTTGTGTCTGTAAAGAGACATGTATAATTTATTATCACTCAAATGAGTTTGTGTTTAGTTTAATAAGTAGTTCATGTGCTACCTCTTGTCAGAACTCTCAGTTTGAAGAATCAGAAGCTTTCCTGACCGATAAGTTTAACACTAACAGCTATCAAAATCCACAACCCCTCTCTGTCAGACTGTTGTTAACATGTTCTCAGCGGCACAACATCCTGCAGCATTACAGTCTGTGGTGCGTTAAACATCTGAGTGGTTTACTACACTGTCTGCACATGTCCACAGTGCTGGTTCAAAATTCCACCAAATGAGATGTTGGAGATAAACGGTTAGAAAAACTCCCTTTAGCTTCAGCTAACATTTCAGGAAACTTTATTATTCTCAAGGATTCACAACACTCTGACAGCTACTCATCAGTACAATACACAACCTGACTTTAACAAATAATGACCTTTACACTTTTCATTTCCTGTTTTTTCTGGAAATGCGGTGTGTATAATACCCATATCAGTTAGGATTAATAAGTTAACTGTGTTGTTGACTAAAAACTTCAATCATTTTAGAGTAATTATAGGAATGTATTTACTCCTTGTCATAGACATCAGCCTTACCATATAACACAGTCTCTGCTCATTTCTTCTTATTTCAGTTTCCAGCCACGCTTCATCAAATCATACAATCATGTGCCATCATTCTCATTACACAAATGTGAAATGAGTGGCCTGATTCTTGCAAGTAGGCTGAAAGTTAATGTTAGAAGCATCCAAGTGAGCTGTTTATGTAGATGTGGTCCTTCAGTGACGTAGATAGATTCATTAGACTTTAATAGGGTTGTTTTTTTTAATCTTTTTCTATCAATGGCTGGGCTTTGATAGCACTTCATGGAGTCTTAACTCAATGAGCTTTTTGGATTATGATCATTTAAATGTCTTATCAAATCAAATTGGCTAAATTTACTAAAATGTTCTTTCTGAGAATCAGTCAGCAGCCTCTTCATGTTGGTTTCAGTGATATGCTGAAACATCAGTAACAACACTGGACTGTCCTTTATGGAACTGTGACAGTTGACGGTCCTGTCACTATGCCTCTGATAGATCATGCACCATGGCTACTTGGCCACAGGGATATCACTTCGGTCGACTAGATAGCGTGCATGACTCTCACCCTGGGGCTTGGGCTCAAACCCCGCCCGGGCCCTCCTATAACCTGCCACAGAAGGAAATATGATTATCATGTCCCACAGATTCTTGTAGCTGCAACATACTTATCATTTCTATGAAATATGATGAGCTACATGAATTAACAGCATTCATGGGGCAAAGTCTTTACAACACTTTTTCTTGTTCACCTTTGAAACAGTTGTAGTTTCATTACTGCAAACATCTCAGACTGATTGAAGTCATAAACTGTTTCCTGATTTTTCTTTTCCTGAATTGAATTCCAATCCCCATTTTAGCTTGGCATTTTCCATCTGAATCAAGACAATTCATTTAAGAAAAGAGATAGTTGGTAATTTTGCCTGTTTGACCATTTCACCTGTTCTACGAGATTCTACAGGATCACCTTTGTGCCTTTGACATACATTCAGCGCAATATCTTTGAAATTGGTTCCACTGGTACTAATACCATAATCATGTTAATACAGTGGGACATAAATTACCCTGTTCCTTCACTTTCCATCATTCCTATGTGTCAGGTTACTCAGCTGCACAAACTTACTCTGTCTCAACACCAGTCACTAGCCATGTTTACATTGACAGAAGTACTCCAATTTAAAGCCTCAAAATAAAAATACCTCCTGTAAACATGCCAGTCAGAAGATTCTAATCCAATCACACTTATTCAGATCAAAATTTTATTTCAATCAGGTCAGATGGATTATGCCAACTGTTTGTCCAATCGTCGTGAATGAAAACATCCCAAAATTCAGGTAGAAATAATCCTATGGCCCATTTATGCTTCCTTTATGTACATAAATAGGTATGGCTGTATCAAACATTGTGTCTTTTACATGGCCATGTTTGTTAGACGATACATCCACTAGAGAGCAGTACGAAGTTCAGAGTTCACTTTTGAGTTCTGATGTAAGTTTCAGACCAAACATGTTGACAGTGGACGAGATCATAATAATGTCCACATGAAAGATACACGAATAAGAGGCAGCATAGTAAAAGAGCAGCACAGTAGACGGTGGTGTTCTGTGTGGCCATTCAATACACCGTGGCTTCTGTTTCTTTTTTATCTTTTCCTGGTCATGTGAACTATTCCGCGCAACACTGCCACTGGGATTGCTGGTGGCACTGCTCTGTTTGCTAGGTCTCGGTATGCATCCATAAACTCTGAAAATTAGGGATGTGACGATACACTTAAACTGACGATACGAAGCAACTCGATATGCCAGGGTCACGATACGATATCAAAAAAAGAAAAATATTACTGCGTAATTACAACATAATTTATTTTAGTTTCAGTTGCCATGGAAATACAAACAAGAACTCTCCCTTGGTGCTGCTCTAACCCTAGGTTAAGTTATCTCAGCCTCTCTTAACTCATGGCCCTGGTCTAGGATTGATTCTTCCTTAGAAAAACTAACATATCTAAAATTTAAATTTAAAATTTTAAAAATCTTATAAATAAAAAGAAAAATATATATCTATTTTTATTATATTTATATTTATAAAAATTATTTATTCCATTACATTATGTGATACATGTAAACATGTCAAATTTATAAACAGTACTGGTCTGATCAGATTTGTAACCCAATTGAAGAAATTTTGCCCATGTTAACATGGCTAGTGACACATTTATGAAGATACAAAACACCTCTGTAGGCACAGCGAAGTTGGACAGAGTAGAATTGCTTGCATGCTGCTCATTGGCAAGACTACCAAATATTTTTATCCTTTTGGTTTTAAGTTTCGGAGAGAGTGAAATAATCTTCTACCAGCAACATTTGATGGTTCAGTCAACATCATCCGACAAGGAGAGGCTGATTTGTTTTGATTGGTTTTGTATGTTTTTTGCTAAACATCAGACTAAAGATTTGATAACACATTTGTCAAATTTATTAACCAGAGCCTGCTATCAGAACCCAACCCCGTATCTGTGGTTATACAAAGATATGATGCAGACTATTTCTATTGAGCAGGTTTAGCATAGCAACGTACATGCCAATGCTACTTTTTTCTAAGAGCTCTCTGCTGAGAAAATTCGACCTTCCAGCTGTTTTTATTCTGTCTTTGTTAAGAGTTAAGATTCTCTGCTTCTAACATGCACGCCTGTAGGAGGACTAACGTTTCCAGCTAACAGCCACTGTGTTCATGTAGAAATGCGGTGAACCTGGCGGTGTTAAAGTTGAACGAGCAGGGGCTGCTGGACAAACTGAAAAACAAGTGGTGGTATGACAAGGGAGAATGCGGCAGCGGAGGAGGGGAGAGCAAGGTTAATACACACTCTCTCTCACTCACAAACACACACCCACACACACACAGGCAGACAACAACACAAAACACAAAGGTAACTCTGGGTTAGTGTGTTAAATGTACAAAACATAAAGAAGCGGCACAGATACAATACCACATGTGAACACAAAACTGTCCTTCATATCTAGATATCAGGCTGTAGCCTTACACAGGAATTCAACAACGATGAAAACCCCCTAAAACTCACACACTAGCTAATTGTCACAGGTTCCCCCCACAGGTTGTATTGTAGTCTATGCTGCTTCATATGTTGCACCTGTTTGGTTGAGGTCAGGTTTGGCGTGGACTTGAAGGCCAGATCAGGGTCAGGTGACCTCACACCAGATGGCAGCAACATGAGAGCTGTTGATACAGAGTTTGTGCGACCTGTCCAAACTCTGTGGATCGGCGGCTCAGGCCCGGTAGGGTACTGCGGGTAAAAAGCACTGAAGCTTTTCATTGCAGCGCCTCTCACTTCCTGTCTCAGGGGCCATACTGAGGGGCCCTGACAACACAGTATTAGACTATTTGGTCAACTTTTGCTAAATGTGCTGATGACACATCCAGGCATGGTCCTTACATTTAAAGTTGTGCGTCAGAATATTTTAAAACTATCCCAATCGTTCCTGCTAATAACAGCTTATGATCAGTGGGCCCCGTCTTTGGCTGCGAGAACAGTGTGAGAACCGCTGCCTCATTAATAACATAAGATAACATTGATAATGATGTTATTTATGTTATTCCCATTGAAGAGTGCCAGTAAACCTTGCCGTATTGAAACTGAATGAGCAAGGAACCCTAGACAAGCTGAAAAACAAGTGGTGGTACGATAAAGGAGAGTGTGGCTTCAAGGACTCCACCAATAAGGTTAGTTTTATGTCTGTGGGTCAATCAAACACATTGTTTACACATTAAACATGCATGGTGAGCTCTCACTGAAAAGAGGTTAGCTACGGTTGTATGTGATACCAAAAACACATGGGATGAACAGTATGATGCTAACCAGAAGATGTCTGTTGAATGCTGAAGTCTGTCCATTTGTCTCTGTGTTAGAGCGTTTTAGACAGTAGCAGTAGTAGATTTAGATACAGACAGTTTTATTGTTTTCTCCACGGGTGCAGAGCTGTGAGTTTCTGCTGTTCTAAAGGCTGCACCCATTAACATTTACGCTGTTTGAACTGCAGACCTCCCCAGAAGGGTTTAGGTTGACTAGAACACAGGGATAACAAAGCACTTTTGCTCAAACTTCATATGCAATTTTTTTTATTGTTTTATTTCAATGTTGTGTTTCGTGTTGTAAAACTTTGGTCAACTTTGTTGTTTTTTTCCAAGTACGTTAGAAATAAAATTGCAGTTACAGTTGCAATCTGTTACTCTATTCATCTTCCTGTTCACTTTCTCTTTGGCTGCTATGGCCTCGAGCCTTTCCTCGTAACACTGAGGAGGCAAACAAGGAGACATGGGCTTCACACTAACACATTTACTGTGGTACTGAAACTAAATTTGAGGATGAAGATAAAGAAGACAGAGAGAAAACGAGAAACAAATGAAACGTTTTAGCTTTTGTTTGATATGATATTGGATACAGAAAAATCATATGATATCATCATATCAGTGTAGTCTCAAGAGGGATGTTACAGACTCTTTAAAGTGAACTGTGTTAGATTGAGTAACTAACCAATTTGAAGTATTTGATAGTGCAGTTGTAACTGTTGAATTTAAGTCAGCAGTTAGTTTTTTGCGGGGTTTCTTTTTTAGAATGTTTACAAATTTCAAAGGATTTTATCATTCCAACCATCCATTCATCACAGACTTCAACCCAGACATCCCTTTCTGCAGCAACACTCTCCAGCTCCTCTGGGGCATCCTGAGGTGTACCCCAATCAAAATGGATTTATGATTCCTCCAGCATGTTCCAGGTCTGTCCTAATGTCTGCTTCCCTCCAAAGAGAGGCAAAAGAGCAGAATCATATCAGGAACCACTTCTGCGGACTTCTTTAAATGAGGAGGAGGCTCTTCTCCGAGCTCTCCTTGGATGCATGAACTCTATATCCTATCTGTAAAGTTGAGCAAAGCCGCTCTATAACGGAAATTCACAGACCTTTTTGCTGATCATTTCTTTCTCAAAATGGAAATTTGCCTTTTAGCCATATATGACCATGACCAAATTTGGTCACTGTGCAAACTGTGATCATGAGAGATGGAACTGAGTTTCACCAGTAAATGGAGAGATTTGCCTGTTGGCTCTGCCCTCTACACCACAACAGACCAGTGCAGCACCCTCATTGATGAAGCCCCAATCTTTCTGTCATCTATTGCTCCTCGCTACCATTACAAGATCTCAAGATACTTAAACTTCAACTGAGGCAAAGACCGATTCCCAACCCAGAGGATCCACTACACCCTTTTCCAGTTGAGAACCATGGTCGTATTTGTAGGGATTGACTTTCGTCCCAATGGCTTCATTTGAATCTAAACTTATCTGATGTGTTCTAAAAGTCAAGGCTTGGCCTCATGAACTCTTCAACTTGTCTGCAAAAGCCAGAGATTCAACTCAGACACCCTCCTCTCTCAGACCACACCTGGAGTTCCTGCCCTGCAACACAGCAACTATCGAGTCATTGTTTCTGCGTTTACTTGTATGGTCAAGCAGTAAGCACCAGCTAGGATGTGCACATTATCCACTTAAAAACATTTCAAAAGCAGAGGTTTTTGCACTGTGTGGAACAAATCCTGACTTGAAAAGGTGGGACTGGACAGCTATTTAGCATGAGCTGTGCAGAGTGGATGGAATAAGAAGCCAACAAAAACTACTAAAACACAGCAGCCCCAGTTGCTGGGGTCTGTTTCCCATGCTGAGAACAGTTAGCCGCCAGGACTGAGTACTTCTGAATGACTGCTATCCACCAGGACCTGGCTTCTATCAGTAGCTCACCTACTCAGCCCTGTCCAGGCAGACTGAGGCTGTCCCTCAGGCAGTAGCATGTGCTAGCTGTTAGACACCATTCACCGGGACAGGGTTGAGTGAGTGGTGCTGTTTTGGGTCAGTTACTGGCTGTGCTGACCGCTCGCCCACTTAGCCAGATGACAATCTCCCTCCAGCCTGTACTAGCTTCTCACATGATGCTGTGTGGTGATTTGGACAGTGTGTTAGGGAGCTAACAGTACTTTCTGTTAATACATTTGTTCACTGGACACCTGAAAGTCTCCATTTGTTGCTTCTACAACCACTCAGAAACATGGAGTTACTCACAGAAGCAACCATAGTTTGCTTTTACCCACCCCAGTCTTTGTTTCGGTGGTTCATTGTACTGTTATATTCTGGATCAGATTCTGGATCCACCATGTAAAGTGTGTCCAGATTAGATCAGTAACGTTGCAGTGAATGGCCTGTCTTGTAATGTTTTGATTGCATCAAATGCAGATCAGAGATCCACCCACCTAAAAAGAGAAACCAGTCTATGTGGTCCTCAGGGCCGCAGACCCAATGTTTTAACACTGGATAAATGGATAAACACGCTGGATAAATGTGCATTCCTCTAAATACATAGTTCTTGGAGCTGATGTTATATATTGAAATGGTGATTAGCTGAAACTTAACTACAACCAGAGGGGCTGGGAACAAGTGATTTTATAGCAAAGATGGGATGCAAAAAAGCTTTAATAGCTAAATGAAAAGCTCAGACAACAACTGCACTTGACAGTTTTTTTAATTAAATGTTAAAGATCTGATTTAACACTGCACAGCAGAGCTGTGGAAGCTTGGCAGGGCAAAACTAAAGCACCAAAAACAGCACCATCACAACCAAGACTGAATGTCCTCCACCACAGTACGACCTTACAAAGAACATGCTGTTGTGATATGAGAGGCCTGACAGCAGTGACAACTGTGGTGTGTTGCACCATGCTGGCTCTCTCCAAGACGTCAGCTCCTTTCACTCAGCCTGCATAGTTAATGTGCCTCTGAGGAGCTGAGCTGAACTGACGTGTGTTTGTAAAACCAACGATCATACATCAAGAGTTTAAGATATCCAGACACAGAAGTGTTTTAGTGTCTCCTCTGGGACTCATGTCTTCTAGGAAGTCCTCTCCAAACACACCATAACACTCCTGACATCATCTTACTTGTACTTATACACTTATTGTGTATAGTTATACCTGATCTACTGGTACGCTGACATTTAAATGGGTTTAAAATGAGGACCAGGACTTTTTACTGCACTGAAGCTTGAGTGCTGTTTCCTCCTGGTAATTTTGGTTAGGATCAAAGTTTCTGCTAAATTACCAAATGTATATGTGAGAGGGTAACTATAGGGCTGTTGAGATCAGCTGCTGTCTGAGCTTTTTGCTTTTCAGTTCATCTGAATTAAACTTTATTTGTATAGCGCCATGTTATGGCAGTCATCTGAAGTCACTCTTAACAGATACAGTCCAATTCATTGTGGTCCAATTGTAATACAGTTCAAACAAATCAATTATATGATCTATATTAGTCCAATTTATAATAACTGTGCTCATATAAACCGATTCCTAAAATTATTTACTAACTAAGGAAAACAATGGATTGCATCAGATCTTCTCTTTGATTCAATCCTACACCTTGAGCTGCATGAGGAGGCAGTGGAGAGGAACACCTCCCTTTTAACAGGAAGGAAAACCACCAGCAGAAGCAGGAATGACAACCATCTGCCTGGACCAGTTTCGGATGGAGGAGATAGGAAAGAGGGGCCAACGAAAACTCTAAGCCAAGCATACTTGCTGAGAGAAAAAAAGAGAGAAACACAAATTATTGACAACGACATCATATATTTATACATGGAAAATGAAAGAAACATCGGACCCCAGTGCATCATGGGGCATCCCCCAGCAGCTTCTGCCTGTAGCAGCAAAATAGAGGGATGGCAACAGGTCACAGTACCAGCCCAAACTATCAGCTTTATCTGAAGCCAGATCTTAAAGGGAGAGCCACCGTCTGCTTTCTGAAGCCAAACGCAGATCTGGTTCTTCATAGGGGTCTGTTAACTGAAGGTTCTGCCTCCCATCTGTGACCACCACAGAGTTGGGTCACGGATGCTCGGAAGAGTCATTACCCCATTTCTGTACCCTGAAAACAGACAAGGTTAAGTAAAAGGGTTCACTGGTAATATTCTAATAGCAGCATGTTGTTGTCAAAGGATGTGAGGCTTCATGGTTCATGGGTATGAGTGTTCAGATGTGTGGTGGTCCAGCCCTGCAGGGCATTACAGGTTAGGGTTGCACTTGGATTTATCATCCAGAGAAGTGAAGAATTACTTCAAATTATTCTGATGCTTGTTCTGCTGAACAACAAAATGTTTTATCTTTTTTTAAGAAACACATATATATAAGAATATAAACAGTAGTCCGTTGAGGGCTTCAGAGAAACTGTCCCTTTGATCACACACTGACTTATACACTGACACACTGGGAAAGTTAAAGAATATTCAAATGTGTGCATGTTAGATTTAGTTCATATGTTGTCTGATTTGAAGCTGTCATGTATTTCCAGCATGAGTTCATTCTGATGCTGCCAATTATAAAATGAAATGTTTTCATTTGTTTGTCTGTTAGAAAGTTTCCTTCTAACATAAGAACAGCTCACTAACACCTGTGTGTTACCTGTGTGCGTGTGTGTGTGTGCGTGTGTGTGTCAGGAAAAGACCAGCGCTCTGTCGCTCAGTAACGTAGCCGGAGTCTTCTACATCCTGGTTGGAGGTCTGGGTCTGGCCATGATGGTAGCTCTGGTGGAGTTTTGCTACAAAAGCCGTGCTGAAGCCAAAAAGATGAAGGTAAAATGTTTTTATAAAAATCATTCCACAAAGTGATCGGTTTGTAATCAGGAGGCGTGTAACTAGAAATATTCTCTGAATCTGTGTTGCTTTGGAAGCTTGTTTTATGGTTTGTTACACAGAGAGGATCCAATTTAGATTCATTTCTACATAAACACACACAGACTGAACAACAAACACACAACCGAAACCTCCGTGAATGACCACAGACTTGAGTCAGCTTTTATTTTGATCTGATGGAGCCATTAAACAGCAACTGATTGTAAATATGAAATTTAACTTTCATTTGTGTTAGTTCAAACCAGATACAAGATGAGCTGATTTACTAGAGACTTCTATTTGCTGCAAATTTAGCAATTTGAGATAGAAATGCTGTGAAGTGGACACAGTGATTTCTGGTCTTTTCTGGACGCCCTTCTGGTTCTGGTCCTATTGTGAGTTTATTTTTCACAACACAAACATTTAAAGAGAAGTGTATTTAAACAACTCATGTACAGGGATTAGCCAGTTTATGCAGCTTACTGGCGATTTGTATGATTATTTACAACAGAAAACAACTTGGTCTCCATTTATACAGTATGCTGTTGTGGCTTTTATAGTTGGAGGTTATAGGAGGAGGAGGATGGGAAAGCATGAGGTGAAGGGGAGAGAATTAAAATCCTATTTACAAAAAACCTGTGAATAAAAATCCATAGGTGCAAAGAAATTATTATAGATTTATAGATTATTTTAGAGTCAGAGACTGTGGATCTACATGAGGTGTCATTCTCTGGTGTTTTAGCCTAAACCAAAACTTGTTTAGGTTGACCTGAGGGAAACTTCATCCTCCTGTAAGACTGGAGCAGAAAATGCGTCCTAATTCAGAGCTATAGTTTATTTATGGCAATATGATCCTCTTTTTTTTTATCTGTTTATCAATTTTGAGTAGTCAACACTTATCTAAAAATCTCACCATGGAAGTTGGATTATACTAACAGTAAAAGGTAAACATAAAATATATAATTAACATTCCCCTAGGCTTGTTCCTAACATGCTGAACAGGGAAAAAAATATTTGATAAGATGAAATTCATTTAAAAAGGCTTCACAGCAACAGTTATCTGTTTTATTAACTGTACTGTATCTGCAGATTTAACTGCTCGTCTTGCTTGTTAAAGCTCCCTGTGAGCCAGAACCTCGGTTTCATGGAGCGCAGGATGTTTTGCTCTTACAGATGTTCCAGTGTGTCACATTTTATGTCATGTGAAACGAAGTAAATGATGTTGACTGTGAGCTAGGCGACAGAGGTTTACACTCCTAATGATTCAGACATTTGGCTCAGTGGAGTCTTAAATACAGAGCCTCCACACAGCAGATGTATTTCAGGTGGACTTACTCCCATAATGCATCTCCTAAACACTGAATTTCCTTTCCAGCAGCATGAGGTCGTTTCTTTACACTAACTGTAAAGAAACCATGATGTACACATGATGTAAACATCATCTCTGCTCCCAGCCAGAGAACGTTCCTGCTTCCACATCATGGTGGAGCCTCCGGTCCTGTTAAAAACCCACTCCGATCCTCTTTTTAGCTATTTTAAAGCGTTTTCAGTGATCTTTAAATTATGATTTTTAGCCCAAATCACAAAACATGTGCTATTTTCCAGGACCTTGCTTCTGCAGAGCGGCAGTAGCTCATTAGCAATTCTCCTCTGCGTTGTGGGCAGAGCCAGCGCTGCGGTAAATGATGAAAGCTAATACCAATATCTCTCTTCTTAGCACTGCAACCCACTA
>JAPMNP010708445.1:0-12560 GCA_029874935.1 Atherina boyeri
ATTTAAGGCATGTGTCAAACATTCATGTTTGAAGCCATACCGTGGTGTATTTCTCTTTACAAACAGCCATAGGGTTATCTGGTTAGATAGTCCTTTATTTGTCCCACATTGGGGAAATTCCACTTGTTAAAGCAGGAGTAAAAGGTAAAATATTTCAAAATGGACAAGTATAATAAGATTTAAAAAGAGAATAAAAGAAGTCCATACACACTGAAATACCTCACATTGTGCACGGGTATACAGTAGCCTAATACTGGATTAAACACCAAATATTAGCATTAATGCTGTACAGCATATACATATAAACATTAATAGGTTATTTATAATAACGTTAATGGTAATATCTGTAATGATAACTGTAATAATAAGGAAATTAGTAAAAAGAATTAGAATTTTCTGACTGTACATTAGACTATGTGTTACCCTAGTGGATACACAGACTAGGCTACAAAAAGTTATAACACAACAAAAAAGTTCTGCATTGCCCAATTTCTTTTCTCCCCACATTTAAAAAAAGAAAAAAAATAAGAAAAATCCTATCTAACAATTTGATCTATTTCATCCGACTCAAAATTCGCCGCTCTTTTTCTTAAACGTGAAATAAATCAATAATTAAATAAATCAACTGTAAATTCTGTTTCCAATCATAATAAATGCACTTCTTTGTTTCTCCTGACATTTCTTGGCGTTTTATTTGTTTCTACACAAAGACGCGGAAATAATCCCCCGTTGACCCTACGCGCGTGTCCATCTGTTGTTTAACTCCGGACACCAGATCAGACGGACACTGACGGAGGTCCGACTGACACCAGGCCGCTAATCCCAAAATTAATCGCCCAAACAGCGCCCTGCTGTGCGATGACACGTTTAATGGGTCAAAGTAAATATGACAATGAAAACAACACGTTTTAATCCTGATTGGAAATAATTAAAATATTTTTTTTTTTCTCTCCTTCTTTTGTAAATTCTTGTCAAAGCGCAGCAAGAATATCCATCTCGATGTGTAGCCTAGCTAGATTAGATCCCAATTTATTCATTTATTTTTTATTTTTTTTAATTCTCCCTCTCATAAATGAAATACAGACAAAGGGATTAAATGTTATTGTGCTGTAAAAGCGACGAGAGGTATTTTTTCCTGTTAGTTTGCAGGGTTTTCTTTTTTCTCTCACTGATTCAGAGCGTGACTCTGCTCCTAATTCCTTGCACCAGCCTCACTACACGTTACCACGCGAACCCTCCACAAGAGAGAGGGAGGAGACCTGTCCAGCAACTACAACAGCGTTAGTCTAATTTATCTCTCTCTGTATATATTTTACTTGTTTTAATAATGTAAAAGCTGAGATTTTATAAAAGTGAAGATGTTCTTTATCATTTGGTTGTTATCATGCAAGCCAAGTAATAATCATGGACTGGACTTTAAAACAGCATATTACATACAATCTGTGACAATCTAAAGTCACAAACTGTTATTTATTTATAACGAGTGGCCAAAATGCAGTCCTGTTTCTTAAAAATATTACTTTCACACAGAGATAATATTCCCATCATATTTATTTCACTGATATGTGACTCATAATAGTACATTTAGTTCTCAATACATTTATATCTTAAAAACATTTAACTTCAACACATATACAGAAAAAATTATTTATTTAAAAATGAAAAAATACACATGCATTACTGAGTGCTCAATAAACTGGAATATTTAAGTATTGTCATTTGCAGTTATTATCTAAACTTGCCTATTGTTTCGGTATCTTCAGTGACACATCTTGAGTTGTACATTTCAGGATACAACGGTACTTTGGCATAATAATCTCATAATCTTGAGTTCATGCTCGGTAGAGAGTCCAGCCAGTCTGATGACATTTAGTTGAATTTGGTCGTTGATGTGCCAGTCCCTTGTCTCACCCTGAGAAAAAAAAGAGAATCATTAGCATAAAAATCAAACTTTGTAAACATAGCAGTAACAACACCTGACATTTTGGGAAGATGGATGAAGCGACGAGACTGTTAAAGCATTTCTTTGGGGATACATTGCATTGACAATATGACATATTAGTGTATTCAGAACTACACAGCTTTATTAAAATAAAACATTTTCAGAACTAAGCAGTCATAAAAAAACAAAATATCTGCAATAATTTCTTTCTTTTTGAAAAAAAAAAAAAAAGACCCACTGGGTATAATAACTCCAAATTATAATAAATAATAAATCATAAAGGCCATTTTAAATCGTTTTGTGCGGAACAGAATAAAAAAATCTATCAAGTTTCTGGAAACTTAACCTCTTTGTTTTTTCCAAACGTTGATGAGTCTGTTTAGGCAATAGACATTTGCGGTTGTGTATGTTTTTTTTGTTTTGTACATCAGACGTTGGAGGAAGTGTTTCAGCAAAACAAACTTCCTTTTCATGCAGCTAAAAAAAAGGCCTCTGTGCTCTGCATGTTGTTTTCTCCTCCATTTTCAGGCTGTATGCATGGAGGGATCTTAAGGCTTTTATCCCTACAGGGAACCGGCTCGAACTCTTTCTCTGTCAATTTTCACCCACTCCCCAATTCAGATGAGCCCTTTCTCCCACCAACCCCACAATGAAGGATTTGTCCTCGTTCTCTTTGTCCACCTCTGATATCTTTTTTCGACTGCTCCCTCTCTGCAGACAGCATGCAGCGTATGCAAATACGCGCTCTTTTATTCGCCAGACTCCTCCCCTGAATGAATGCCACCTTAAATGAGGCCACACTTGCGCACGTTTACAGAGGGGGCCATGGAACATGCATGCATTACAATTGGTGGATTTGAATGCCCACTCTGACTCGCAGTCAGTCAAACATCAAACGCCAAGTAGTAAGAATGAGCAGACAGAAATATATAGTTAACTGATGCAACAGCTTATTCTTATCGACATGTTGTTTAGCCAAGCAATCCGGAGAGATCAGTAACAGAGGGTATATGACAGGCATCACAGGACTGCATTCACCATAATTAACTGCAACTAATTTTTGCCATTTATTGTAAAGAAAGAGACTCTGATGATGTCAGCGCCCATTTAAATTCCATGCATATTGTCTTATAATGGTGTAAAAGCTTATGTGAAGCTAAGTTTAACCAGTGGTTCAATATCTCAGCTTGCATAGGTACATCAAAAATCTTGTTAGCCACAGAAATCGCTTTGGTCTTGCAGAAGAAGAAAAGTTCGCTATGACATTTCACTATAACAACATTAAGACTACTTCCGTGAAAATAACTTCACCTGCAAGATAACGAGACTGAGATGTGTTTTAGAATAGAAGCACACTGTAACTGAGAGGTTTGAAAAAAAAAACAACTATATCAGCTTGCAACACAAGAAGTTATATTCATTAATCACAAGTCTTTTAACACAGTTATTAAACACGCACACACACAAACACATTTTAAGATGTGTGAGGCTGAGAACTGAGACACAAGTGGTCTCACAGAATGCACAGAGGAAGAGGTGCAGACTGTGTGACTCTGGATGAATTATGGCTGTGTCTGATGAACATAAAGCGTTTTCTTGCCACGAACATTCCCAAGCTGGCCCGTGCCATCTGTGAAGATGTGTGAATGGGTTGGAGTTTGTGTTTTGTCTGTGTGTGTGTGTGTGTGTGTGTGTGTGTGTGTGTGTGTGTGTGTGTTGTTAGGGAGGGGTTGACGTCGACTGGACAGCTCTGACAATTTGGCCTTTTCAATCTTACATTACTGAACCGACCGGGCTCCTTCCCATAGCAACCCAAACAGAGGTCAAAGGCTATGTACTCCTCAACCACCCACCTCCTCCTCCTCCTCTTCTTGTGCTCCAGGGTGGCCACAGACTCTGCTAGCTCCCTGACCGGCTGCAGATAGACCGAGACTGCACCCATGAACTTGAACTTGACTTGATTTCTGACTCATTCTGAAAGTCTCATCCAGATCTTATTGTAAAATACAGATAAAGAGGAAAATGTGTCTTTCTAAGGCCTGGTATCAAACTCACATTCAGTAGCATAGAATAAAATGACACACAAAAAAGAGGTCACATCAAGGATTCCATATTACAACCTCATCTCCAGCAATGATTACAAAGGGTTGCTGTATTAAAGGCTCAGTCACCTAATTCTACGCTACTTTCATTGGAGCATACAGAACCCCTACTCAGGGATGCCACGGCCAACAGACATAATCTGAAAAGCCTGGGATGTTGGAACTTCTCTCCATCTTTCTCTAAGATACTTAACGCTGGGCTTTGTGCTAGATTAGTCTCAGCCAGTGTTGCATTAAAGAGCCCCAATGAGCTTCGCTTGACCCACATTGGACCTCATCCAAGACTATGGACAACCCATGAGCTGGGCTTTATATATCTTGGTAGAGCCGTTAAAACATTAATAGTGTCCACACATAGTGAGGAGGTTACCCAGGAGCTATGTGGTATTAACATTTTATCACTACTATGGCTATGCTGCTGTACCCACGCGGAATGGGAAGTGAGCGCTGGCTACTGTCACTTCATCATGTCATACATTATGATTCCCTGCCACTAAAAATCTCACATAGCAAAAGCAATACATAGTTAATAATGAATAACAGAAGTATGGAAGAAGAAAGGATGGAAAGGTAATCATCTCTTTCGCTGCCATTTTCTTCAGGGGAAATCCATTTTTCTGTCAAATGTAAAGTTATGTACGGGCAAGCAGGGAGTGAAGAGTGAGGAATGAATATTTAAGCAACGATGGCTGCAGCGTGCAAAGGAAGATTCGGGGGCGTCCAGGTCCTAAATCCTTCTGTCTTGGTGTCAAAGCAGCTGACCTCACTCTCTAGCTGCTCTGGTTTCAGACAGTCTTAATTGAAGGGTCTTTGTTTCAGAGCAGATTAAAGACCAGAGTGTTAAGCAGTTTTACTGAGGGTTATAAGACGCTGCGGGATATCAAAAGTCAAAATTAAGAGCACTGATTTCTTCTTACTTGTTTTTGCTTTCTCCCTTTACTGAATTTGAGTGAGAATGTCAGCTCTCAGTGATCATCTGATAAAGGAATCTGTGTGCGTTTGTGCTCGTCATTCATTTAACATCCCCTAAACAAATGGGATTGCACTTCCTGCAGACGTGTTAAGAATGAATACATTTTCCTGACAAATGTGCTTCAGTCACCGTCCCTCTTTGACCACGCTGTCTGTGCCGAATGAATGCCGCAGCTACAGTTGCAAAGCCATCTCCGATCACACACACATTCACACACGACTTCAGTTCCCAGATTGGTACAGCAGGCAAAGCACCAGCTAGCAGGAGCTTACTTCACCAGCAGATAGCCTACGCTTGCGGCTCAAACATGTCTGCCCATGTGCTACACCTGCTGCCTCTTTTCATGCATATTTGCATCTTCTCTTGATGAGCCAGTCTTTAGCCTTACGTATCAACACCAACCTTCTGATCCTCTGTTTTCCCTAATGTAGCACATACAGTAGCATGAAGAAAGCTCCAGTTCCTCTAACATTAATTTCTTGACTTGCTTCCTCTCCTTTGTCAAATCTGCCTGAAGCAATACGCTGTACATCAGAGATGAGCAGCACAAATGCAATTATAAAGACAGCTCTGAGTCTTTTATATGAATAAAGAGAGGGAATAATCCTTTGACATGTGGGCTGCACATGCCTTACACATCTTGTGGAAGCACACATACAGTATGAGGCCCATTAATAATCATTATCCGCACAGGTTACATCACTCAGATACTCAGGGCGCACCCACTGCCTTAGCTGAGTCATTCACAGCGATATGGTTTGCCACCAATTGTCTTGTTGGAGTTTCATGATGTTTTTTTTTTCTTTTTTTACTTCCTGATACAAATATGTAGATTGTTTGGATGAAGAACAATTTGCAACCTGACCGTAAACTGAGATAAAATAATGAACTGGATGGCAGATGAGGGGCACTGCAAAGGTTTAAATTATATTCTTATGTAAAAGTGGGAACACTGCATTGCACTCCTGCAGTCCAGTGGCAAACCGTGATTTAGTGTGACGTACACATGTCATGTATGAGCGCATGCCTAATGCCTGGGAAATCCCTCTCATTTAGCAGAAAATGTAGCATCTCCATGTTTTTCAGACATGCAGAAAAGCTTGAATAGACTAATGAACAGTCAGGTGGCACTCCAGGGCCCCCAACCCCCCCCCGACCATTGCACACATATCAAACACACACATACTTGCCCACACATTAAAACTCAGTGGCTCGCCCGACCCCGGTGATCCGCACGACAGTCTAATGTCTCAGGCATCTGCTCATGTCTAGTCTGGAGGGTCTTTCCCACCCTGCCCCCCAGCTCGGGCCCGCTGCACCACCAGTTCCCACAATAGTGGGAAAGCAGGCTTTTCGGAGGGAATGGGTGGGGTGGGGGGTTGTCGGGCAGGCAGCTATTGAGGGGGGGGAGTGAGAGAGTGCAGGGCTGAATGATAATGTGGAAACGCGCTGCGCTGTTCATTAACACACAAGCACTGCAGCTGCACATGTCGGCCCTGGACACACATGCTCACGTGTCTCACTTTTCTGCTTCAGGTTGCTGCCAGAGTCGTTGGGGGTTCAGGGCAGCTCCACGCCATGATAAGGAGAGCCGTGTCTGTGTGTGTGTGTGTGTATGAGATTACAATCGCACAACTGGTAAAGATTTGAAGAGTTGATATTTGACAGCGTTATTCTGTCCCTGTCAAATTTTCAAGGAATCTGACATTTTGACTTTGTGACATGTTCTGAATAAAGTAATAATATACACAGCAGTTTAGTATCAAAATGACAAAGCAGAGAGCTATAACTAACATTAAAAGGCAATAGAACAAATGCTTGAAAATTTGGCTCAGCTTGTGTGTGCCGCTACTGTAAGTCACTTAAACAACTGTGAAATTTCACTTTCACTGTGGCACTTCTGATCCACAAAGCATGCACGAAGAGGACTGCATGTATGCACACATGCAACTGCAGATTGTACCCAAATATGTATAATGAAATACTTAAATTATACTCAGAAAACTGCTTTGCAAATAATGTTTTTCGTTTAAAAAGTAGATTTTTTCCTAAAAAGTCAATGATTGCAATGGGTTCTCAACAAGTATTCAAGCAGGCCCATCATTCTGCTTTCAGCACCTGAAATTTTCAACATTTCAAGATACTACACTAAACATCACAATTCCATGACAGACGCAGTTTTGCAGAAATGAATCGATGAAGTTTGTCAGGTGGAAACACAGCATACATCGCTGCCTGGTGTGCATCAGGGAGTAAAGAAGCACCATGATAAGAGAGGATGGCAGATTTCCTTCAACCAGTGCCAGCTCATTAATTTTGTTTGCTACCCAGCCCCCCCTCCCCCACCCGCACCACCAACTACCGACACCCATCCTCACCCACCACCCCCTCACATCACCCCTTAACTGCTAATTAGCAGGAGCAGAGCACAGAAGAAAAGCGAGAGGCCATGTGTGACTGGAGGAAATGGAAAACTCTTCTTCTTTCCCTTCCTCCTGATCCCTTCCCCCATCACACACACAGTCCCCCCCCCCCAATCACCACCCTTCTGGCCACCAATGCCACTGGTACCCGCAGAAAACCATGATGCAGCTCACCTCCAGTGCCAGCCCAGCCATTTTAGTTGTCGCGGCAAACATCTCCCAAGATGGCTCCTCTGAGCGCGCCCATACTCCTGGGATCTGGGGAGGGTCTTTGTCCGCCTCTTGGCACAGGCAAAGTGTCTCTGTTGGCAGCACAGATGGCATCATGGGCTCCCGGGTACAACGGATGAGGGTGGGAGGAGGCGGCAAATCCGGACCAACCGTTTTCCTCTTCTCTTCTCATTTTTGTTTAATGGCGGCTCTGTTCTGGCATCCTGGGTCTTTCAGAGTTAATAAGAAAGCTGTAGCAGGAGCAGAATAGAGAGGACAGAGCATACACAGCATGTTATTCATTTTAGGGTATCAACACAGCCTTTTGATTATGGATTATTAATTCATTATTATTCCTTTCTTCCCTTAAAGAAAACAAACAATATAAACACACAGAAAAACTGTGCTATTAATCACAGCATTAGAAAAACTTTTAAAGCTCTCACCAGCAATTTCCTCTCGTAATGTGTTATTCAAGGCATAAGTGTGTATTCTGCTGCTAAAGAAGCACCAGAAGCATCCCTCACATTATAAAGGTACAAAGGTTAAATCAATGATGCTTTGGACCATCCCACACATAAAGCCTTAAGTGTTTTTATTCCCATTTGTTAAGGAGGCACAACAGGTTCACACGCTACATATAACAGGGGAAGCTCTGGAAAAGACTTGGACCACAGCCTTTTCACATATCCAATATCTGACTGTGAAACGAAGCAATTAGCCCGGGTTGACAGAGAACTCCAATGCAATAAGTAGTTAAGAGAATGAATGAAAACTCATCTCACGTTGTTGCTCTTTAAGCTTTAGTGGTATTCTCCGGGCTGAGCATCTGCACCGTATAGTGCTGAAGTACCAAGTTGAAAAGTTCAATTCCAATCAACAGGATTGCCCTGGTCTTCTCATTGAGCTGAGACACAATGTATCCAAAAGGCCTCAAGATTTGCTGCTGCTTTAAATACAGACGCCAAGTGAGTGTGTTTTTTTTTGTGTTTTTTGTGTTTTTTTTTTACCACTTTACTGCATTAGAGGGTCTGTAGGGCCCGAACAAAGCATTGGCTTCCTCTTTCTTTTATCTAAGCAAGGCTACAATTCAAACTGTGTTCTCTTTTTCTAGAAGGAAAAAACATAAATCAAGAGCATTTGAGCTCTGACTAGGCTGGAAGGGCAACATGCTAATGTGTCCTGAAGGAGTTATAGCTCCAGAAGCCTTTGAGGGGGGAATCCTGGAGGCTCAACATAATAGTTACTTCACTTTCTAAATGTGACCAACTTAAACAAAGAGCAGTGACAGACCATATTTAACAAAAGTAATCTTGTAAGTGCAGGAAAAGCACATGTAAATAATAAATCAGCTGTATCTGAAATCACTTTAGCTGCTTCAGTTTTAGGCTTCCGCTATTGTAAATGCAGGTTCTGTTTTTGGCATTATTCACTTGTGCTCCTCCTAAAAGTCAACATATTAAGACATTCAGATCATGAAATAGTTTGGGAGTCTGAGAGTTTTTCTTTTGAGTCTATACTGGTCCCTTGCTGCTGCTGGGTGACCTGTTTAATACTAAACACCATGTTGCAGTGGACATGAATAAAGAGTCACCCTAAAAGGGGGAAATGTTGTACTGTGGGGAATTAGTCAATTTATAAAGCTCATATAAATCCTTAAAATACACTGAACTTTGATAGAGTTAAGGTATTTGGGGTAAAAAAGCAAATGCAGCACTTTATTCCCTTAAAAAGACTCCTTCAATCAAGTAAGAAATATCAGAGTTATGCATCATCTTGCATCATTTTACAACATACATGGCTGCTGAAGAAAGACATACATTTCGGTTATGTGAAGAAAAAAATAATATCCACGTTTACTTTATTAAAACCAAACTTTTTAAAAAAAAAATAACATCACCATATATTTTGAACTTGCCATTTTGTATTTCTAACAAAATTAGCTGAACTTTTTCTCACCTTTTTTTTTTGGTGTGAATCCACCTGAGGAGCATCCTTTTCTCTCGGCAATGAAGACACCGCTATGGAAGTCATTTCTACTTTCGGTTATCTAGCTTTATGACAGGCATTTAACACTCATACAGCTAGATAACCAAAGACAAAAACAGACCCCTTTTCTTATATATATATGCTGTGGCCCGAAATCATCTTGGTGTGATCTACAAGGAGGTAAAGCAGCATCAGAAGGCCTGTAATAGTTAAGCACATTTGCATCATGTCATTCAAACTGTTTACGAATAAGCTTAAAGGCTTGTGTTATAGAAGAAAGCAGTTGCATATTACTAAAGGCAAAAAACACAAGAGGATAATGGTAAAGATGATTATATCATTTGCTGGTTTAACATGCAGATTCAGGCATTTGTATAACCGTCCTGTGTGTTAACCTTAAATTATACCTTTAATTCATGTAGGTTTTAGGTGAAGACATATTGAAGACAGGCCTTCTGCAGATGGAAAATTAAGATAAATATTTTGTATTTGGAGTTACCAAAACGGAAGCTACAGGCTGATGAAGGATATTTCAACCTTAAATTATACCTTTAATCTATAGTAGCCTATGTAGGTTTTAGGTGAAGACATATTGAAGACAGGCCTTCTGCAGATGGAAAATTAAGAGAAATATTTTGTATTTGGAGTTTCCAAAACGGAGCTACAGGCTTATTCATTAACAGAAACGTCTACACTGGATGTATCCTTAAAAACAGACAACATGACAAATTACTTACATTTTTTATTTTTAACCTAGTCTAAACTGGCATTTAAATATTACTTTGCGCACTAAAAAAGAAAGAAAAGGAAAGAAAACACCTCCTGCACTGCAACACATGTACCTACACCAGAGAAGTGCTATTCAGATATTCATATCTTTAATTAAAGGAAAATATGGATTTAAAAAAAAGACTAAATAGTCACCTGTCACGATGTTTCATCCCATTACACGTAAACGCTTCCAGCGAACGACTGGTGGTATTTTACACTAACTTGATATTTTTCTGTAAAATATCATAAAAACGTTTTAAATTTGAACATATGCTTCCATAAAAACTAAATCACTGATCATATAAAAGAACAAATGTCCCAAAATGGACTATTTTACCTCACACGAGGCCAAACTGACGGCCTGAGAACATGACCATGAACCTGACATCGCAGTTGGGTGAGCACGAGCATATCTAATGCAGCAGGCTAAATGATGCTCAACAGCTGACTTCTAAAACTAAATAAAGAAATACATCAAACCTTCTAAATTTAAACTGAGCTGGGGTTTAACATGTTTTAATTTGCTCTTGGCTCTTTGGTGCCCCCGAGGGCAAAGAATCCCTACTTTTAATGAGAGTTGTGATTGGCCTACTTCTTCTAAAACTAGACTATTTCACATCACAAGGATTAATCCGCACAAGCTATTACAAAAGCAATTAGTTCCTGATCATAATTGAAGGACAAGGACACTTTCTGATTCTGGCAATTTATATAATCAGAGGTTTTGTCTATTTAAAGACCATATACATATGCTTTCCCCTTCATTCACACGAACCATGGGGCGTTTCTTGCGTTTCAATGATATGACTAATAATAGCAAAACTTAACATTTATCTTCAATGTCCTTAAAATATGAGAATTAGACAAATGGGCATAGCTTTTGCACAAAATCAAATCTGGTCAAATCTGTTCACGAATGTTCACTTATTGTCCATTTCAAGAGGTGTTTCTTACCTGTTTCAGAAGCAGAGCAAACTCTGAAGGTAAATGTCCTCCACTTTAAGTCGTGCTGAATGTTCCAGGACAAAATGTCTGCGTTTACATCGGGCCCTTGTTGAGAGTTAGCGGCAAAGACCTCACGTGTGCCCAGCTCCATCTTCAGTCATCCAGCTTCTGTCTCTCCTCCAGCCTGCGCGCTTCCTCTACTGTCTGACAACCAGCTCCTGCACTGACGTCATGCCAGGACCAGGGAGGTGAATTGACCAATCATAGAGCCCCCTAGTTTCGGAGAACGTCAGAGTACATGAAGACATCTCACTCCTACAAATTTTACTAGCTTTTTTTATTTATTGATTTATTTTTTTTAATCCATGTATGTATGAATTAATTCATGAATATTATTCTTTCTACATAGTTATTTCCACCACCAATGGTCTACTAAAAGAAAAAAACAACAGCTGTTGTTGTCTTACATATAACCAAACAGTGCAAGTATAAGTCTTTTCACCAGCAAAGAACAAAATGTAATTCTAGTTCAGATAATGTTTACCTAACACCAAAGACAAAGACAGCAATGTCATCTTCTAATTTACCATATAACTTAGTTTTTCATCTCCATGGGGGGGGGAAAAAGCCAAACAAAAAAACAACAACAAAAAAAAAACAACAAAAGACAAAGAAAGCTATGAAGGCTATTAAAAAGTCATTAAAAACAAACAGACAAAAGAGTCAGTAATTACATACTGAAATCAAGTTTGTGCCAACATAATCCCTCCTTGTGATACTGTTCCAGCATGTGCATCACCAAAAATATTACTGTCACTGTGTCTACAGTGAGTAAAATAGTTCTGGTAAGCACAGGCAGCCACTCTTACTGAACTATCTCCTTTTCTTTATCCATTTATTTTCAAGTGAAATAGTTTTTCCTGCTAACTGTATGAGAGCCTACCAGCAGGCTATTGTGGATTTAAACAACGGTTCATAAAGCTTCACAAACTGGTAGGTGTAAGATTTCTTTCCAAATAAAGGATCTTTGAGGTCTGGGGGCTTTTGTGGCAAGTGTGGCAAATCATCTTCAGGGGCCATGCCCAAGACTAGCAAGAACAGTTCCCTCCAAAACTGTAATGGGTTCAAAATAAAAAATATATATATTTTATATATATATATATCAAATAATAATGTCCCCATGGAAGTTTTTTTTTTTTTTTTTT
>JAPMNP010708447.1:0-11116 GCA_029874935.1 Atherina boyeri
AGCCAATATAAGCCAAGAGAAAATGTTAATATGAAAGTTTTCACTCAATAAATGACTGACCTTATTCTCCCCCAATTTCCTGTTTAATAAAGTCAAGGAACATCTAGTCTCTCATGTAGATCCACTGAGATGATCTCAATTTGTCATGTGCGTGATATGTTGTGATAATAGGAGGGATTTTCCTGCTGGTTCAATAGACTTCTTTATACTTTGAATGCTTCCAAGTATTTCCTCTTGTTTTGTCTAGCTATGTTGATGCTGTAGATGTATATCTCATTTGAATTTTCTCTAACCGGGCTTGTAAATTAATAAATGTAATCAACTTTTCAATCCCTGATCTAATCTCTCTGTCTAAAACACAGTAACGCCAGCAGATTACAGCACACTTAGTTCTCTGCAGTGATTGAGTGTGGGTGTAGACCAACTCTGGCCAGCTGATGTTCAGGTTTAAATGTTAATTGCAGGTTAAGCCATGTGCCATTTTACTTGGAATTTTAGAAGGCACAAATTACAGCCCAAAAGTGCTCAAAACCGAGTTCGCACAAGTCTAGTCTGAGGGGTCCCGGCAGCGAAACCAAAACCAAAACCAAAACAGAAACACACACACAGTGCAGTGACTCAAACAGACACTTCGAATAGAAAAACACACTGAGGAAATATGACATTTGAGATTTATGGCCCATGAAAGTGTTAACAAAAAAAAACAGAAGCAACAGGAATTGAAATTAACTTTAGAAGTTTTTATTCTGCGTTCTAAAATTATCTGCTGTTGCTAAAAGGGAACTTTTTTCTTTCTTTTTTTTTTACCAAGCCATTTTAAATTCAATACACACCAGTAACATATTACTTGTTACTTGATTTCAAGTTTCATTAGCTCACAACTTGTCTTCCAAAATCCAAAGATGTCAGTCTCGATGAGCATGTTTCAGATGTGTAGATGTGTTTGACAAATGGAGGCCCCACTTCACAGTTTACAGAACTCAAAGATCTGCGACGAATGGCTTGATTGTTGGCGACAACTGAACATTTTCAGAGCTTTTTTGGTTTCGAGGTTTGAGCTGTTTTATCATGAGATGAATCTACACTTCACCGGTCAGGTTGTATTAATCTTACTGATCTGCAAACCTTATGCATTGTCCCATAACCAACTTGTTTGCTGTTTAGTTGAGATTTGAATACATACATGCAAAACTTTTTTCATTTGATTTTAAAATAAAACAGACAGTGTGGATCAATGAAATTGGTAAGTACAGCACTGTATCGTACATACGCAAAGGTACAAGTGAAGTCATACGCTACTTACATCACAAGCTTTAACATTATGTCCGAGCCAGTTCATGAGCCACTAAAGCTCCTTGTGTATTTGCAGTGTTGACAAAATTAGTGGTGCTCCCACAAGAAGATCTAATTTAATGAACAATAATGCCATTAAGTCAAAGGGTACATTAACACATGATGAGCCATACGGAATGTACAGTCACTGCGTAACAAACATGAGGAACTCCATGTTTCAAACATGTATATTGAGTTAACCTCTTCAGTCTGCTGATACATGTTGGTTTTCTTCATGACTCCTTTAAAATATTAGCTCAAACGTGGAAGAGTTTGCACCTTTATGCAGATGACACTCTCATTTGCATTTGTAATTAACATCTTNTTTGCACCTTTATGCAGATGACACTCATTTGCATTTGTAATTAATATCTTAGGCCCTGAAGGCCTCAGTAAGCATGTTTAATATTAAAGTTCAGAAAAAAGACCAAATGTTCTGAAACACTGCTAGGAGAAAGCCTATTCTCTCTAAAAACAGAATGGCTGCTCAGGTTAGGTTTACATAATTGCATTTGAACAAAGATGACATCTGGAACAATGTCCTTTGGAAAGAAATGACCAAAGTGAAGATGTCTGGTCATAATGCACAACAATATACATATTTGATATATGTTTAAATGCCGTGCAGCTACATATGTTGTCATAAAACTTCATCAGTAGATTTCTTTCATTGAGGTGAATGTTGATTCCTTGAAACAAAAAAAAGGTTAATCGTTTTAAAAATTGCAATTGAACAAGGAAAGCTTTTGAGAAATGTAAAACAGAGTTGAAATTTGCCTTTAATCCCAACATGCCTTGCTGTGAGGCAACGAGGACTGTGATTATTATGTGTTTAACTCATAGACCAGAAAGATGCTTATGACTGAGAGACAATTTCTCATCATCATTGTGGAACAAATT
This sequence comes from Atherina boyeri, assembly GCA_029874935.1. Taxonomy (NCBI): domain Eukaryota; kingdom Metazoa; phylum Chordata; class Actinopteri; order Atheriniformes; family Atherinidae; genus Atherina; species Atherina boyeri. The sequence continues at coordinate 2,233 of JAPMNP010708447.1, forward strand.
CATCTGACTAATAAATTAACAGTTATTGAGATCGTCTTGACAAAACAGGCAGTTGTTGCCTTAACATTAAAGATGAGTAAACTAAGACAGTAAACTTCATTATGACTGTCCCCAGCAGATATAGATAAATGTGTTAGTGAATGACCTTCAGCACTGCAGGACTATCAGCAGCAATGCTGATGTCATCTGGAGGAGGGGTGGGGGGGTGAAAGATGAGGCAGGGAGACTCTTGTTAAAGTAAAAGGCTTTCCTTGTGTGTCATGATCCCTGTTCAATAAAACGGTAATGCGAGGGCACATGAAAGGGACAAACTTAACCACGAATACTGTGGCAGACCACAACAACCAAATGGTACTAAAATTTAGATTCTTCCCGTTAGACCAGTCTAACGGGAAGAATAATGACTGTTAGATGTGTATTCCAAACAACAAATGTCAGTAAAATGCAAGGAGCCACCTCATGTGCAATTAAATTAGTTGATCACTGCATGACCTGCAGCCTGCAAACCAAAAAGGGATATATATGCTTTTATTTTTGTAAGATATTCTTACATAACTTGCAGCTGAAACGCACAATTTCTTTTTTATGCAATAATTAAACAGTGGGGAATGTTCTTTTCAGAAAAGAGGCAGGGTGAATTTAAGAATGTAGTCCTCAGGGTTTATGTCTGATGTGGGGCTCTGGGAGATGACTTCCCAGGATCTAACACAAAATAAGAAGTAGGTGTGGGGGGCGAATCTGTATGAAAACCACTTGACTAAACATGACATTATGGAAGACAGATGTAGAAGACAACACACATTTTAGTTGGAAAACAAAAGTAAAGCCGTTTCCTGAAATGTGGACTTAAAATATCTTTTGCGTTCGGTAACAATTGGTCAAATAGTTATTAAATTATACATAATTTAGATATTCGTGATTAAATAACTTAATCAGATTCAAACATCTGAGAATGAGCTTCAACAAAAGTAAAACTATTAATCTATTAGACACCCATAAATCAATCTGACATCCTGATTTGAGACCCTTGAATCTTTGGCCAATCTTGGGAGCACCTTCCCTCATATAATCTGATCCACTTCACTCAGTCAAAGGGATCTGTCCTTGGTACTGAAATTAGTCCCGCTAATAAAATAGGAGTTAAAAGTTGATCAGAAACTCACCACGGACAACTTTGACCTGATAAAATGGGGATTTTCCAGCACGTTACAAACCAATGACCAAACACCCTCTTCATCAACACCACGTCTTCAATCTATCAGCAGCTCAAAACAAGAGGCTTCAGTGTCACACAGACTACTGTAAATATGCTGTTGGACCGCCGCTGTGTAAATGACAGCACTCCTGCAGGCGTGTCTGTAGCTTTAAGTGGCTGATCCCGACCGTTGAACACACAGAATAACAGAGTTAGTTGGTGTGGAATGCCAGCTATGACAGACACAAACATGTGCACACTTGCGCACTGGCTCCATGTTGGAAACCCAAACACCTCATAATGACAGATGCTGCATCCCTGGGGTGATGCTGAGGGGCCCCAACAACCCCCTTTAAAGCACACTTACCACACTTAAAGAGCAGAAGAAAAGTGAATAATCTTAAAAGTCTAAACTGTTTTGAGGCATATTATGTGTGAAAACACTAATACATACGTTTGGAGTCAGTAACAGGTTTATTTGAAAGGCACTTCAAGAAGAGTAAAGAATTTTTCAGAACATTATAGCTTCTAAATCTCATCTTCAAATTACATTTTCTATAAAATGTTGACTGCCTGTTCAGTCACATTCAATCATGTATATTAGTGGAATTTTTTTTTTGGAAGAACAAAAGATTAACAACCAATCGGTTTTGGCTTCAGGATCTGGTAGGTTTCAACCTCTGCTTAACCAATTCCAACAGAGGATACATGTAACAGACTGGGTATATACCTACATTATCAAAAGAAACACAACAGTTGCCCATAAAATAATTAAAACAATGATAGCTAATTATGTAAAATTGTTAACTTGTAGTGATTTTTAGTGGATGTATAAAAGCTTTCACATTCAGCAGTTTCTAACAGGTTAGGACAGTAGAGGTTACATGAAAATAAGTATGGCTTTTTGTGCGTACACCAGCAGCTTAATTAATAAATACAATGTGCCAAATTCAGTTAACAAGCTCAAAATAAAAACAAAACAAAAATAAACCAGTGAGCACCATTTTTAACATTTAGCATTTTTTCTACTACAAATAAAGAACAATTAAAAGTCTGAAAAGGTAAAACTCAAGCAGAAAAGCTCTTCAATACATCTAAAAAAAAAACATGGTACAAGAAAGCTGAGAAGCATACACACTCATGTACGATGGCTGTCACAAGGCTTTAGGTTTTACATATCACACAGATGTGCAAACACAGCATAAAGCTAATGTGAAATTATGTTTTCTGTAGACTAAACCTGAAAACTAAATGAAATTTGGATTGTTCTGGCTGACAACATTCTCAGTTTAGCCCTGCAAGCCTGAGCTCTCCAATTACAATATGGACAGTTCACCTTGAGCTTGTGAGGCATGATGCTCAATTCTAAGTCGAACATTTTACTACTCTGACTGGCTACAGATCTGTTAATAACCCCCCTCAAAGGGTGAAAGACCAAATGGGAGGTTTGACCCTTCAACTGTGAATGCCGGGCTTCTGTAACTGTGATGTGGGCAGTGTTGGGCTTGCTGGGAAGAGAAAGACATCACACCTTGTCAAGTCAAAGGGAGCAGAGGATGCTTGAATCGGATGGTGCACGCATGGAGCGGATGATGTGAGAACAGAGTTGTGACCCTGAAAGAAAAATGGATTGTATTAAACTGTGTGCAAGAGTGAGATAAAGAGTAACTTCAAAGAAAAATTGTCAGCTCCATCGGATAATAAGGATGGTACCTACGAGAATATTATCATGGAGCAGGCTCAGAAAAGACCAGTGATTTCCTCTGTGACAGGGTCGAGGTCAATGTCGTAGAAACAGGGTCGGGTGGGCAGGCCTGGCATTGTGCTCATCTGAGGATAAAAAAAAAACACATTACAGTCATTATATAAGGAAATCCAACTAAATTTGCATCTTTAATTGATCATTTTGTGCCAAATAAAACTATAGAATTTTAAAATAGCTGGACATGACAGGAAGAATAAGCAGCTAGATCAAATTTTCAGCAGTCTTTGATTTTGTGCAGTTCTCATAAATCTGTCAGTGGCCACAGAATCAAACAAGAAGGTAAGATTATAATCCAAATTGTAACCACAACCTCATATTAAATCCTTCACCACAACACAGCTGCTCCTCACCAAATGATCAAATTTTGCCTCAAAACCAGTGGTAATTAGAGTAGGATCAGCCCCCCACAAGTCCAACAACTATAATTTAGACTCATTTAACTCAATGTCAGCAGTGATGAACTCAGCTGAAGAAAATGGTAATCTTGTTTTCACCGTCAACAAATTACAGATGACAAAAGGCTGCGTCCAAGATGAGAGGCGAAGCTCCAAGCAGATGGAAACTTTCAGGAGGTGCTTTGATCATTTTTGACTTGACCTACCAAAACCCATTGACCGTTAACACAAACAGTCTACAACAGAGCAAGTTTCCAAGTTTGTTACTCAGGAAAGACATAATAGGGAGAAATATTGGCAGAGATATCTAAATTCACGAGTGTTTCAACATGTGTAGTCTGAGTTGCGGCCATATTTGGGTTCGGTATCTTGCCCAAGGACACTTCGAGCTGTGGACTGGGGACGTCTGGGATTGAATCGCTGACCTTTTGACTGGAAGACAACCATTCTCCCTCCTGAGCTACAATAATAAATGCTATGATAAAAAAGCTACAGTGACCATATCTGGCTCATCTACAGGTCAGTAATAATTTTCTTTCCATTTTGCTGCATAAACTAGCACCAGAAGGGAGGAAATGTGTGTTTGGTTGATTTCTTTGTTGTAACAAAGCTTCTTGGCATTAAATCTTACCCCGTTGGAGAGCCCACTTATTTCGCTTTCAGAAGTGCAACGGTGCAAAGAAAATGCGTTTGTGGGATGAGCAGCAGAGTTGGCTATGTGGGTTGGAGCCATGGAAATCTTTCAAAAATGTTTTCTGCCAATGCCAAACAACTTCTTCTGCTATTAAGTCTTGTTTTGAGCTTCTGGTGCCCCAGATCCTGACAATTAGGTGCCTGATTGGCATGTGATCAGTAGCCAAATGTCCACTGAAACCTGGACATGTGGAAGCCTGCTTACAGAACTGACCTCAACCTCACTGAACACTTGCGGTTCATGCCAGAGAATATCAATACAACTACAGTGGCTGACTTTAGACAGATTCTGGCTGAAGAATGGCCGGGATGCTGTCCCACAACAGTGTGTGACCAAAACTGATAACCAACACGAGCAGGAGGTACCAGGCTACTGATGCTGAATACAGTTCCTCTACATGCTACTGAGGCTCCTGTTTGTCAAATTAATAAATTGTTAAATTGCCAATTTTTCTCATTACATCAGACATCAACTATCCAATCCAATTAAGGACACCAAACCAGAGTCAATAGTTATTTGGCATTGGGAGAGATGATTTCGCAAGTTTTTCATGGCTGCAATCCACATACTGAACAATGCTACTCCTTACACAGATAAATTTCCTTACAAAATGTGGCACTGTTTAAAATGGGAAATAAAAGGTTATAGAATATTTTGCCAAGAAGCATTGTTGCAACAAAAAATAATAAAACACAAATTCCTTACTTCATTTAGCTAGGTTTATCTGAAATGAGGTTTTAGATCATGTCTATTAAAAACCCCCATCCCTGCCTAAAGACTTTCTGTTTCAAGTGTTCAGCTGAATGGTCAGAGATGATAGCAGCATAACAGCTTTGAGGTGTGCCAAACTAGTCACTAGGAAGTCATTCTGCAAGTGAGAGGCAACATAATCAAGACTGAAAATGGTGTGCGAACCTGCAGCTCATTGGAAAAACTGAGGAAAAAACCCAAAATAGAGGTTTAAACAAGGATTATTTCAATGTTCACATGATCGTTAATGACTAACTGTAGACTTCAATCACTTCTTATCACTGACAGAGAAGATTTCTTTTTCCAAAAACTATGAAATTCAGTTACATTTAATAGTATTTTACAAGTCATTTTGCTTCTTTGCGGACCAAAGTCGAGATTTTGTTTTAATTTCTCAAATGTGCCATCTAGTGCTGCTGGCACACACTGCAGTGACTCCTGGACCAGTTTTCTGAAATGATCTCAACCCCCTTTGTTGTTGCCGCTGTACTGGGTCAAACAAAACCAGTGATATTTGTGAGATTCGATGCTGCACCAAACTCTGCTAATCCTTGACGTAATATTCTTAATCATATTCTCACTGAAATGTTTATTCACAATAATTACAACTGTTTGAAGCGAAAGAGAGATATTCTTTAATCCAGTTTACGTCAACAGCGTGTCAGCATGTTCTGTTACTCTAACAAGCTAACTTGTATCAGAAAGAGCGGAGTAGAACAGCATTGATACTGATTCAATAAGAAGAAATGATGTGGAGTGTACGGTGGAAATTCTCCCAAATGAGATTTGTGACATCATCAGGAAAGAGCACGTGACTGGAGGTTCACGAGATGTTGACATCACGTGCTGTGACAAACTAAGCAAAGCAAACTTAATTCAAACCCTGAGTCAGAACTTAGTTAAGTCCAAACCAGCCTACGTTTGTTACATCAAAGGCGACTCTTAAAAACACCAGTCCGATCATCTCATCAACAATCGATGGTAAATCATCTTGCTCATTAGACAGGCACGGACATTCTTTGCATGCCTCCCTTCTTCTGACCCAAAGACAGTTTTACGGGCCCATTAGTGGAAATGAGACAAGAGGAAGTGAATAAGAAAGTTCCTGTCTGAGGAAGTGTGGTCCTGCAAGTCAAAAGGACAAATCAGGGTGGATGTGCTTATACAGTCTGACCGAGCAGATGTGAATTGTGAACATCTTGTTGTTAGCTGGTCAACTGTGACAACAGAGAAATGAGAAGAGTTCTAAAGAAAAAAAAAAAAAGAGAGAAAAACACTGTAAATGCTTTCAAACCATTCCAACATTTAACAAAATCCACTCTGAATGTACTGCAACACTTTAATGGACTCCTTGTATTTGAAACATTACAGTCAAGGCAGCACTAAGTGCAATTCAGCTTTTACCAGCCTTTGACATTTTCCTACTATACTTCGTAAGGAAACTTTTGTGGTTGATTATTTCTCCCCTTTAAAAATACAAATTGTTGTTGTATTTTAAATCAACAGAAAGCCTGATTAGTCAACTCTACAACAAGGTACAAATTGGAAAGATCGTGAATTTGTGGATTGAGCAACACAGCAAAACGCATTGGTATGGCCCCCAAAAATTGTCCCAAAACTCCACTGCAATATTCTTATGTTATCACTCTTTTTTGAAGATTCAAGCACTGGCAGATCTATGTCTGTCACAGATGTATGACTGGCAACTGACTGGCATCTAATTTAGGACTGCAACTACGAATCAATAAAATTCGATGATTAAATATGTTGGCAACGAATTTCGTGATCGGTTCATTGTGTCGCGCGATTATGACTTCTTATGTGGTCGCCAATTGCGCAACTTTATTTAACTATCAATGCGAACAACTTGTCTACGGCGGAGCAGAGCAGAACAGAACGGGAGAGAAAGCCGGTGTTTTAACGAATGGAATAAAGGAATAACACACTGAACATGGCAGAAGCAGGTAGACCTATGAAAATAAAAATTTCAAAAGTTTGGGAGCACTTTACAATGCAAAGACGTTTGTTACCTGCAACATTTGCAAGTCAAACATTGCATGGCACGGGACGGGAGTACGACGGTGATGATGCAGCATCATAGCATGTCGGAGTCATAAGTATGTTGTATGAATGTAGGCTTATTTTGTAAAAATTGATATGTTAATTGTGATTTTGACCACAGGAAGAACAGCACACATATGTATATATATATATATAGATATAGATAGCGGATTGTTGGATCAATAAACAATTCAATTCAATTCAATAAACGAGAAAGGGGAGAGCTCAGTAGCCGGGTAAGTTGTGGAAAAACTATGTTAGTTTTTAAGTGAGGAATCATAACGTCTCTGCAAGAGAAGTCCATGAGAGTTTGGTTTATTTCTACCCGCCATCCAGCTCGTCATGAGAAACGAACAGTGAGCGACACGTTAGCTACATTGATGGACAGTGCAGATGTTGCTGCTATTATTTCAGCAGTTGCACCTGCAAGCCAAGCTATGATTAGCCCGTTGTCATGTATTTGGTTGGTATTTTATGCATTACGGTGGAGAATGTGTGAGTTGGGCCTATTACTACTTGTTTAATGCTATTTAATTTGCTGTAAAACACCTGATCACATTCGGCTGTTAATGTCGTCTTAATAAACTTTTATTAAACGTATAACATGGTTAAAATAATACAATAAGCAAGCTCATGGTTCTGTTTAAAGACATTTAAGAGTGAAGAAAAGCCATTTGAAACTATTTTTTCATTTATTGTTTATTATTTAATATTTAAACTGTAAGATATTTGAGATGTTAGCATGTTGTTTTGCATGCTATTGAACTGTTTTCTAATTATGTTCTGTTGTTAAAGTGAAGTGACAAAAGTTTTCCTGAGCACTTTGTAAAATTTTCCCTGCGAATCCGATTAATTATTAATCGAAAAACTAAATCGACAGATTAATCGATTATTAAAATAATGGTTAGTTGCAGCCCTAATCTAATTGAAAGGCAGACATGTCAAAATTAAATCTTGGAGCCAGTGGCAATTCCATATAACTCCATATTATTCCATAATCAGGCAGGATGATTACACACTCCCCCACAGACCCAAGATCATCACAGAGTACTTCCAGAATCTGGATCAGTTTGGTTGTGCCATACATGCTAGAGTGACCAACACAACCATGCTGCTTGATGCCATCCCACAGCAAAATGTGACCAGGCTGGTGACCTGCATGAGGAGAAGATACCAAGCTGCTATAGCTCCATATGAATCTTTCACACACTATTGAGGTCCCTGACAGTGCAAAATTAACAAAGTTAAAAAAAAATGGCAAAAAATGTGTTAATTTTTTTTCCTTATTACTGTGTGAGAGTGCAATCTTCCAATCCACCAACCAGCTCAAAATAAGAGTTAATACCAACAGGAGATATTTCTTCAAGGTAAAAAGGAGCTTGCTTGCTTTGACTGTGACTGGTAGCTCATTCCAATATTGCGACAGAGACAGCCAAGTGGTCATAGTAGATGATGTTCCTGAGAAGAATCCAATGGTTGAAAAGCAGCATAGCTGTGCCTGACTGAGTTTAAATGACTTAACGCCGTAGAAACTCTGTAGGCAAACATTACTGTCTTAAGTACAATTCAGGCAGCAAAGGGAAGCTAGTGGAATTCAATGAGTTACACTTATAACAAGATTATTATAGGTCTTGAAAGCGGAAGAGTAGGAAGGAGAAAACTGATGTAATCTGATTTCTCCAATAAATGAAACCCATTTTCAGCACATCTGAGTTTTCCCAATCCTCTTGAATAATCTCATCATCTCAGTCCAGGGTGTTCTCTGAAACTGAACTGTGTCCATCAATCACGAGGAGACTACTCCATCAACCTTTTGTCTCTAAGGAGTCCTTCCTTAGAGACACTTTTATCATTTTTGCTTTTAATCTGTTTGCAATAAAACAATAGAAATCCTATTTCAATATCAAAAGATATTGGAATGTGACAAAATGTGCCGTTTTGCCAAGAAAGAGCCCATTTTCAAGTCTTAGATCAAGTTGGCACTCACAAAAACACATAAAACTGCATGGCTAATGTTGGAAACC
>JAPMNP010708461.1:0-15967 GCA_029874935.1 Atherina boyeri
ATTGGCGAGCTGGTGGCCTGTTTTCCATAACCCTGCAATATGTAAGTTGGTGCAAGTGTATTTTGGGTTACCTAAATTGAAACTGCAGTCATTAATTTGAAATAAGGGAATGTTAAGTTTCAAAGCAGAGGTTTGAGCTTGGTATAGTTAGTTCTCCCTGGAGTAAAACAAACAGCACACATTTAAACATTAAATGGTTGTTTTCGAGTTAAATTCCATCTAAACCGAGTACAGTATGTATTCCCCTATATGAAACCAAGAAACAGACAGTTGTCAGTTGAAACATAACAGAAAAAGTACATCTTCTCCGTAAAAAACAAAACCTGAGGTATTATTGTGGTCCCTGAGGTTGGCCCTCAGTCTGCTACCTACCTGCTGAATTCAGGTGAGACCACAGACACATTTTTGTATTTTCCTTTCATTGCCTCTTCCTCACACGACAGGAAACCATCAGTCAAGTCAATAACAAAATGTTCCTGCTGCATATGCTCTTGGCAGATGACTTGGGGGGGCAAGGGGCAGCATCACCAGTTTTCTAAAAGAGTGGACAACTTTACTCCCCGGGTGATGTAGACTGTTATACTGCTGTGATCGGTCACACAGTTGATCTTGTGCAAAAGGGAGAAGTTTGTCTTGTGTGGGGAATGCGCAAAAATGTGTCATCTCTGATTGCATAAGCAGGTTTTATTGCTTCATAATTGCTTCCTTTTATTTGTATCTTTTTTCAGGCCACAGAATTATGTAAGTAATTAATTTCCATGGGTATCTTTATATTTGCCAATAGCAGAAGAGAAAATAACATGACAATAACAATATCATATAACTTCCAAAAACAAGGTGGTTCACTATGTTTGTGAAGGCAATGGCTTCATGCTCTTGTATGATTGCTATAAAAGTTTTGATATAGTGATGTCAAAAAGGTAAAATTGCTGTTTTTAGGCACAGACACTCACCAGGCACTTTATTAGGTGCATCTGCTCAATTGTTTGTTTGCACAAATAGCTAATCAGCCAGTCACATGCTAACGTAATGCACTCACACATGAAAACATGAAGAAGATGACTTGCTAAAGTTCAAACTGAGTCACAATGACTGAGTCTCAAACAGAATGGGGAAGGAAGGGGGATTTAACTGACTTTGAAGATGATATGTTAGTTGGTGCCAGATGGGTGAGTCTGAGTATTTCAGATACTGCTGACCTACTGGGATTTTCACACACAATCATCCCTACGGTTTACAGAAAATGGTGAGAAAAGAGAGAAAATATCCAGTCTGGATTAAAATACCTTGTTGATGTCAGAGGTCAGAAAAAATAGGGCCGACTGGTTCAAGATAATAAAAAAGGCAACAGTAGCTCAAATAACTACAGGTTACAGCCAAAGTATGCAGAATTCTGTCTCTGAATACACGACTCATTGCATCTTGAAGCAGATGGGTGCAGCCGAGGATCACACTCAGTGTCATTTCTGTCAGCTAACAGGAAACTGATGCTACAATTCACACAGACTCACCAAAACTGGACAACAGCAAATTGGAAAAACATTGTCTGGTCTGATGAATCTCCATTACAGTTGTGACATTCAGCTGGTAGGTTCAGAATTTGGTGTAAACATCATGAAAGTATGGACTCGTCATCATGCCTTGTATCAATAGTTCAGGCAGCTGGTGCAGGAATGGTAGGGGAGGATTTTCTGGCACACTTTTGCCACCTAAGCACCAACAGAACATGGTTTAAACACCACAGCCCACCTGAGTTTTATTGCTGACCAGGTCCATCCCTTCATGACCAGTGAGTCCATCTTCTGATGGCTACTTCCAGCAGGATTATGCACCATCTCACAACGCTGAAATCATCTCCAACTGGTTTCTTTAACATGACAATGAGTTCAATGTACTCCAATGGCCAAAGGTGTTAGATTCCAATCCAACAGAGCACCTTTGAGATGTGGTGGAACAGGAAATTCTCATCATGAATAAGCACCTTTTACACCAATTAAGTTAAGTTAACTTCTAAAGGAAAAAATATGGTTCAAGCAAAGTACATAGTCCCATATGTGTGTTTCTGTTTGTCCTCCTGCACATAAACATCTGAACAATCATGTTAGATTACAACAAACTTTATTTTATATGCTTATGCTTATATAAAAGTATAAATTAGACTGACAGAAGATCAAGTATGGACTTCCTTATATTTTATTTGGAGCTCCTCATTTAATCCACCACAAGATGGCGATGTTTTCACAAAGAAGTTGCCTGTTGTTCATTTCTCAAAGAGTTCCGGCTCCTATAACCAAAGTTTGAAAAGAAACTAACTCCATCTAGTGGTGCTTTGTACTGGAGTCTGGCTGAGGAGGGCTTGATGTAAAGTTCATGAGTTTTTTCATTGGAAAGATTGATTGTATATCGCTAATATCACATGTCTCTCATTAGAGAGTCCTGAGCTATGGTGGTAATCACCACTGGGGAAAACAGCAGGAAGTAAAACCTGAGCAGATCTGGATTTTGTTGTGAAGAATGCAAAAGACTCACAAGTAGAGCAGCACCTGTGGTTTGGGAACAACCCATCTATCTTTCTGCACAGGGGGAATTGTCTGTGTGTCTGTGTGTGTGTACATAAATGAAGGAGATATGTGGGAGAAAGAAGAGGGATAGAGGGAGGAGATGTTGGAGTCTATGAGTAATAGGAGAGACCCGGTAAGCATATGTGACCTGCTGACACTGGGCAGGATGCAGTCTGGTTTTCAACTGGCCTACAGCCTAGTTCTTGTGGACAAGAAAAAGCCTCAGGGACGATGGCTTAGCCATCTAAAGTGACCCACTGACTCTGAGCAGCATTTACTCCCAAAGCAAATCACAAATAGCTCATCTTGAAAGTTTGGGTCATTTTAAGATTTGAAGTATGTTGTGAATAAAATATTAAAAAGAAAGAAAGAAAAAAAGCTAACAGGACCTTCATACCAGCCTTCAGCATAAAAAGAAATGTATTTGAAGTTGGACCTCCACAATTCCAGCCCAAACAGGGAGCCTCTTATCATCCGCCATCTCTCCCACAGCTAATATTTCACTTCAGCTCCCGGGCCCACAGAATGAGGGACGTTTCCATTTCATGTCAGTCATTCCCAGGCCTGTGTGTTACCTGTGTGGTGATAAGTGTTTGACTGACTGGGAGTGTCGTTAGTCACTGTCCGGCTTCCACTGACAGCTACAGATTGACGGTGATGATGAGAAGAGAAGGAGAAGAAGAAGGAGGAGGAGGGATCCTGTTTTTTTTTTGTTTGTTTGTTTTTTTAGGGACAAGAGAAAACCACTGTTGACGGAGGGAGAGGAAACACATTTTCACACCTAAAATGATAAACTCAAAGACAGTTTGTCTTCCCGGTCAAACCTATGCTTCCTGTTTTATACAACTAAATTATTATTGAATTCATGTTTACTGAGCTCACCTTTCAGCATTGGAATTTGTTGGTGCTTCAATTTTGAGAAAAAACAGCTGAGACATCTTCTGCGCACATCCAGGTTAGGTAATCTTATATTAATTACAAGAACAACAAAGACAAAAATGTGAATTTAATTTGTGTTCAATTTAAGTATATGTGCAGCTGTTATTCCCAACAATATATTTTCTGAGATCTAACACTCCACGAATATGTAGGTTATGTTTCATTGTAGCCTTAAACACCCCCCTTTAACAGGTGTAGTCGCAAAAATTGACCCTCAAGAGTTTTTTCTACGCCAAAAATGACATTTTTCCTCATTTCTTACATTATACCGAAATATGTAAGCAACAAAATTAAGAGTTACCCTAAAACAACATCAAAAGACAAAAAAAAATAGCTTACTGAAACATTAAATAGTCTTTCTGTTTGATTATTTCAAGCTGTAATATAATGGTAGTAATTTAATTTCAAATTCCAACACGTACAGTATATATAACACACAACAAGCTCAGTGGGCTAAATCTGACCCTTCAACAAAGATCAAACCTCCTAGCCAAGCTAAAAGTGTTCTTATCCATGGTTATTATAACTATTTAAAATTTTAATTCCCCCCTTTTTAATTTATTTGATAAACTTGTCCTGTCCAGCATCATAACAGCAGAACGATGGACTGGCTGCCGGGTTGTGCTCGACAAGTTTGCTTTGCCAAGAGGAGCCTTTTTGAATTTGAGGCTCAGTTTTAATCTTAAATGTTATTCTTTTCTTATTTTGTTATTCTTATTAATTGGTTTTACTGCCAAACTTGCACATACATTAGCCGCTGGACCGGACCAGAGTGATAACACAAAAGAGAGGGTGAACAGAAGAGAGCAAGAATGAGAAGGCTATAGAAAGAAAAAAGAAGAGAGAAAAACAACAAAACAAAGGGTAGAAAAAACAACCATAACAACTGTGCAATCAAATCTAAAAATGAAAATCAGACAACTAGCTGCTAAACCTGGAAAGAAACCATAAGCATCTTAAGGCCTCTAAGAGAACACAATAATCATCAGGAGCACCCCTGGGGAGAAAAACAGCTAAAACCATGAATAACAATGAACACAACGAGTACAGTATTTGTATGTACAAAATATTAGGGGTTAGTTGTATTTTTTGTGAGAAGTGATCATGCAAATGCAGCCATGTGCTGAGAGGTCCCCTGTCCAACACACAGAGACAAACAACCATTCACGTGCACACAGGATGTAGAATAACAAGGAGGTTTTGGGCTGAACAACAATGCATGGGGAGAATGTGTAAACTCCACACAAAAAAGCCCCAGCTGAGGTTCGAACCAGGTGAATGTTTGGTTCCGTGCTGCAATTGCTCTTTGGGCACAGCGTTTTATAGGAAGGGAAAACTAAGGGCTTCGAGAAGAGGGAGGAAGTAGCGATTCACATGAAAGGACGTAAACGCACCGGTTAGTGAACAAGAGGCTGGAACCTAACACAGAGAGAGAAGACTGTGTGTGATGTCATGCTATACTCTGGATGAATTCACCCATCTAGTTCTTCATATAGGGATTCTTTAATTAGTTCAATCTGGAAATGATTCATTTCTGCTTATTGCCCCTTTAAGTTTTTGAAGCTAGCAGTTAGAGTCAGTTAGGTGTTTGGAAATGTATGACCAAGTAGCCATTAACAGACATTTTCTGTTGCTCCCTCTAATAAGCTAAATTTAGTTGTGCTATGATGATGTCACTGCTTGTGTTAGTCACTTAACTGTCTGAACAAAATGTCCTGCCAATATAGCATTATCTTACAGATGAATACTAGAATGCTCTGCAAATAGCAAGTTTAGCTGCATTGTGGACTTGCATGGTCAGTAGATTGATAATTTTGCTGTTCTTCCTCTTGGGATTCAATGTTTATTTTTCATCAGTGATACCCTTTTTTCAGCTTCACCTAACTCTGTATGATTTTCTTGTTCATAAAATAGTAATGACCTGATTTTAATTATTATAAATTTTCTAGTCTCTTATCAATATAGTTCTAACAGATCAAGTGAACTGAAAAAGAAATCTAGTTTTCAAAGTTTTCAACCTTTTCTGAATTTGTGCTCAGTTGGCTGACTATCTGTCATCAAACACTGAGGAAAGTAAACATACATGAAGTCTTCTTTCTCCCTTTGTAAACCACTGTTCCTCTGATGAATATTTCATGAAATACATTAAATGTATTCCAATAGTGATAATGAGAAGATTTTTTTTGTAACACTTTTTAAGATAAAGAACAACACCTTTGTTTCCACCTTTAGTCTCAAAGTGGTTTAGTCTGTGAAGAAAAAAAAGAGAAAAGAAAAAACAGGAAATAATACAGCACTGCAAGGCCAAAAAGTTCAATCTCTGGACATCTCTGGAACATGTTTTCACCCTCACAGTCTCAACCCTTCCTTTTACCACCTCTCAAAAGCGAGGCAGTAAGCCGGGAGATGGATGGGCTGAGCGTTGCAAGGTTTCCAAAAGAGAGCAGAGTCTGACTGCAGCTCTACCTGAGGAGCAAAAACAAAAGAGCCATCTCTACCTGTAGGACTGTGGGAGTCTAGGCTTTGATCTGGACCAGAAAAAGAGAGTAGTTTGATGAAATATTGATGCTTTTTTTTAACTGAGTCCTGTGGGAGCTCAGTCTGCTCTCAGGATGTGTGCGCTGAACCACAATAGTGCTCCGTGCTTCAATAGATGAGAATGAACTCGACAATGCTGCTGAAGGAGTGTTTTTGCCCCTAATGGGGCTAATGATGACCCCCCAGTCTGGGACTGAACTGGTCTGGGACTTTTTTGTTTTTTGTCGATGATCAAAAGAAAAAGTATGTTTAATCAGTCAGAATCCATTGCCAAAAACATATACAAGTGATATGTGTCTGACATCTTAACAGGATGTTGACAGCAAAGCCTGCATGACTTAAATCTTTATTCTCTGTTGAAAACAAAGGTTCAACAACCTCAAATGCTCAAGTCTTGCTCCTAAAAAAAAAGGAAAAAAGAAAATCGATTAAAAACGTAAATTTGTCATTTGTTATTTGTTGAATATGCATTTAACAGACATGTGTCAACAGAGAAGACTTTAAGTGTCTTAACTTACCAATTCTATTGTATTCAGAAAATACAAACATTTAAAATCTGATGCCAGCAACACATAATATGAAAAGAAAAAGTTGGGACCGAGGCAAAAAAAAGAAGTTTGTATAAAACATAAGTTGCACCTTCTTAAATGTAAAACCCCCCTTGTCTACCATGTTGGCATCGTTGGTATATGAATGTGTATGAATGTTTCAGGTCGCACATTGGCTGCCACATTTCCATCAGCCTGCCCAGGGAAGCTGTGGTTACACATGAAGCTTACTATCACCAAGTATGAGTGAGTGCATGAATAACTAATCCAATGTAAGCATTTTGAGTGTTGTTGGAATAATGCTCAATATAAATCTAACCCATTAACATAGCCACATAATCTCAGATTTATCTTGGAAAACCACTTTTACTCAATAAAGGCCACGGCTGTATCCAAAAATGTTATGTAAAAATGTATTATGCAAAGAATAATGCTGCACGTTCTCATGGTACAAGTTTATCTGAGATGGACAGAAAGACAATGAATACATGTTTTGTGGTCAGAAGAGTCAATATATATGTTAGCAAAAATGGGGAAAAATAGACGTTTGGTTCTACTTGCCAACGCTGAGAAAGATCATCCAGGCTGTTATCAGCAAAATATTTTAAATCCAGTGTCTGTTAGGATGTGGAGGTGCATTATTGTCCATGGCATGGATGACCATTGATGCAGCAGTGCATATTGGAATTTTAGTTCTGCGGAACTTACAACAGCATGACTTCATAGATAGAGAATGTGTTTGCTTGACTGCCTGATGTACAGATCTGTCTCCTATATGGAGCTTTATGAAAAATGGAATCAGACAAAAAACCCCAGACTGTTGGGCAGCTACAAATATGTTGTACTACACAATAATGGACACATATTCCTGCGAAAAATGCAACAATTAGTTGCATTAGTCCTCGGCTCATAAACTAATAAAAAGTGTGATAAAAAACAAAATCAATTTCATCAAAAACTCCACACTTTCTGAACTTCATTGGGTACTATGATTTAAAAGAAAAAATTGTAATCCTAAATCTTAATCTGAGTCCAATGACTATAAAATGAATAGCAATAACAGGTAACCCGATTAAAGAAGCAAGGGATTCTTCTCAGTGATGCTGTTTTGACTCAGTACTTCAAATAGTGAGGCCTTGTTAATACCAGTATCAGACCATGTAATATGAATTGAAGTGGGTGCTCAGAAAGTTTGATTTGAGTTTGTATGAAAGTGACCCACATTCTCCCAGCAACAATGATCTCCATGGAAGAAAAAAAAATCTGAATATTGATAAACTGCCTTGAGTGCTTTTGTCTGAAAATTAAGAGGCCAACACACTCCAATCACACTGGGGGGGAAAAAAGGATGTGAAAAACTAGGCAGGATTTATCACTCTCCCATGCTCACGTTCATACACAGATAGTCAGCAGACATAATGACTTCTGAGGAGAAGGCAGAGCGATTATTTAAACTTAAAGGAAGAAGGGAAGAAGGGAGAGAAACGGGTCGGGTGGGGGGAGCCAGGGGCAGGAGATAGTCTGGGAAAGGTCTCGCGTTAAAGTCGAATTAACATGCCTTTCCATTGGAGTCCATTAGATAATCATATTCATACCACACAAGGCTCAAAACCCTCTCTGTTTCATTATTCCCTTTTAATCCAGTCTGATAAGGGGGCGCAGGCGTCGTGGTTTTATTATGGCGTCATTTGGAATCCACATGAAATCCCTGCGGGACAATATCACAGGGAAATTGCTTAAGTAGCCCAAGTGGATATAGTTCTGCGTTTATTATTTTTGACGGATTCAAAATAACTGCAAATATCCCTTTCTTTCCTGATTGTTGGGGGCTAAGAGTCTTATCAGTCATTCACACTAATGGCCCACTCAAGCCACCCGATACCTCCGGTAGGGGGGAATGTGAGGAGAGGAGGGTAATGCTGTGTTTGAGAGTGTCCTGAATGTACAAGTGTGTACAGGTGCAGAACATGTGAGAGATAGGGGAAAAGAAGAAAAAAAAGGAGAAATAACAACATGAAGAGAGGTGGAAAGTGGTGGAAGAAGGCTTTTTGAAGTCTGTCAAGGATGCATAGCACACTCCTGACAGTCGATTAGAAGCTCTCCCTTGTGGTGTGTTTGTTTGGCCCCAAATCCGGCGTTCCTGGCAAACAGACCAAATGTCAAGCTGTTCTTGTTACGTGTGTTTAACAGATTTGTGGTTGTAAGATTAAGGGAAAGCAAACACATTGACCAAATCCTTTAGAACCTTCTTCAGATAGCCACAGGAGGCAAAGAGGAAACACTGGGGTGAAACTTTGGGGCAATAAGCAGTGTCTTTAACAGACCTTATTTTTGCATCTTACTCATTCTAACACTAGTTAAGCTGTGTTTGGAGAGGTATCTTGATTTAGCGTCAGGTTAAATTATTTTAAAACTCTTGACTATGAATAATAAAGCATATTTAACATTTGATTAACAGCTTCAAGCGTCAGTTTTCTCCTTCACAGAGTTATCTGGCCATGCGTACATTTGGCTTTCATTTGCCTACGTTTGGAAATATATGTCTATCAGAGATTTATGCCTCCACCCTGATGCAGCTGGGCTCTGAGGAATTTAGTTTGCTCTGCTCAGAGTGGTAAAAAGGATGTTTTACGTGTTAACAGCAATTTGTTTTAACCAACAACAGAATTACTTATTTTTGGATCATTATCTTTGCAGTGGTACAGAGTAAAAAAAAAGACAGGCAACAAATAGAGCACAAAAGCAACAATACTACCGTTGATACATCTTAATCACTTGTACCAAATGCACCACTCTTTATAATCTGTTGACTCTTTTCTCCCGTTGTAGTTGTATTTCCAAATAAGGATGTAGCTTTTGCTGGGAAATATTGGCGGGCTGCTAGGATTTGAATTTCTTAAAACAAGTTTGTTGTTTAAACAATTATTTATATGTGAACACATTTCCATTGAAGCGATGAAATAGATGTAAAATGAAAAGAGTAGCTAAGAAGCTGCATTCAAAAGCCTGCATGTGTTATGCTTTAAGGTGCTGCTTATACAAATAATTTCCAGTAACACATGCATTCTGCGTCATAAGAAAAGTTAAGAAAAATAAAATGCAAAATATAGGACTATTATTCATTATTGAGTGTTCATTTATTTAACCCTACCCTTTAGATATTCAGTCTTTGCTCTGTTTCATGCAGCCAGTATATTTCTCCTGGTCACATCTGTGTGGATATAATGTGCTCATTCTGCTGTATCCATTTCACTGTGACATCTGTCCAATGGCGAAGAATTAAAGGCAAGAATCCAAATGCCTACACAATATGCTGCCAAGTATTGATTTACTGTTACTCGCGCAACATACGTGGACGAACTGAGCTCTACATATAATTTCAGTGAGATCATCTGAAACTGGGAACACGCTCGGTCAGTTGGTCATTTTCTGAGAAACCAGGAGGCTGATCTCGAGCGCACAGCACTTTATTTCATGTTCTTGATTGTGATGTGAGGAAAAGTGACAAAAAGTGTGCACGAGACTCTGAGATGTGTTCAGTTATCATGCTTGAGTGTGTCTCTCTGTGTGTTTTTGTGGGCACGCCTGAGTGTCTACCTTAGTTGAGTGAACCTCCCTGCCTGCAGATCTCAGGGTCTGGAACAAACAGTAGTTCCTTCTTAATTGGGGTGAGATCTGGGGCTTAAAGGGGGCCAAGAAGGGACCTGAACCCCTTTCTTTCTCCTCCAGAATCGCTTTGGCTGCAGAGGTGCTTTTGATGTGTGCTTTGGCTCTCCGAGTCCTACTTTGGAATATGTTCTTGGGAGACCATTGGTTACTTGCCTCCAGGCAGAATCTCAATCCCCAGGATCCTGGCCCTCTTTGATGAAATACTTTCGGGAGCCGCTAACCCTACTGATGCCCATGTGCACCTCCTCCCTCCTCCTTTACCCTCTTGTTCTTCACCACCTCGCCCCCAACCCTCCATCTTCCCCCCAGCTCCACTACCACGCTCCTTGGATTCTCTTTGAGAGATTCATAACAAGGACTTTATCTCTGTGTAGTCCGGGCCAGATGAGCACCGCCTGACAAACTGACAGGAGTATTAGTTGTGTCTTACAGAACACCTCTGATTGTCTCCTCTCTCAGCCCAACTTCCTGTAGTCACAGACACAAGCGTTTTCCTTCTATTGATGTATATTCTATTATAGCACATTGGTAGCATTTCTGTATCAATAATAAAATTAATAATAAAGATATAGATGGGGGATATAAATTCATTTTGTGCCATTTTATTCATACTGAGCCATCAGAACTATGTGTGAATTTATTGATGAGCAGAGACAACTCCACCCCCCCTTGCAATTTGAATATCTGAAATAGTTGTTCACACTCAGATTTGATAGCTTACTCAACTTTGACAACCAAAAATATTCCATCTTCATGATGTGACAAAATCAAGATCAGCATATTTAAAAAAATTAATTCTATTAACAATGAGAAAGACGTTGAAAGCTCTGACAGATAATCTCTAGCTCTGTTTGATTAAGTGTGTAATTAGTAAATGCTGACTTTATTAGCACGATGGACATCTGGGAAGTGGTTATATAACTTTTTAAAAAACAAACAAAAACAAAATCATTCAGATTTACTTATTTTTAACAATAGTTGATAAGTTGTGTTTTACACTCTTGATAAAATGGACTAACTGCACCTTGATGGACTTGACCTCTAGGCCACACACACACATTAAAATGTGGTTAAACTATTAATGGGCAATTTTCCTTACCAAACTCCCACCTCTTCATTGATTGCAACTGCACTCTAAAGACCTCTCTTATCACATAATTTCCCTGTATATTGATTAGGTATATTGATTACACCTAACCCTACAGGAGGAACTTCCCTGTGCTGTATGTCAGCATTTGGTATCACCCTGAAGGATAAGCCCTGGGGACTTGTTTGGCCCTTATAAATCGACAGTTTACAACTTATGAGGTAAATTGCTCTACATTGGGTGTTTTTAATTGAGTGTAGTGCCTGCAAGAATCACCTAGAATTTACAATTTAATTCAATGTAAACATACAATTTGTCATTGGAACTTTATTTAATGGGATTACATACACAGAACAACATGCCCCTTGTATCTGTTAACTTTTTGGAACTGGGAATTTGAGAAGTGTATGTAGGGGTATTTATAGTGTAAGCAGGTGAAAACCTTTAACATAGAATAAACTTTGTAGGTTTCTTGAGGCCACAGGTTCATCCCAATAATGGAGTTTAATTAGGAAAGTAGTTTTTCTTAGATAGAAGTGTTATTTGATTAAAAATATCCACTTAAAATGGATACATTCAGCCACTTGCAAGGTCATGTTTAATATTTTTTTCAAAGCGCTTTTTTAATTTGTGAATAAAGGGGTGCACAAAGTAAAAAGCAAAAAGAAAGGAAAAAAAGGAGGGAGGCAGTGAGTAAAGGAGGGAGCAATCCGAAGGGAGGAGTCAAGCAGGGGAAGGAGCAGCTGGAGTCCCACACTTCGCCCTGTCTCCTCTCCGAAAAACGCACTAAATGTAATAACAACTCTCCACGCGCTTCTCTGACGCTTATGTTGTTTTTACGCACATCTGTGGTCTGCTATCGGCAGATTTAATCGGCAGGCTGATGGTGTTAGACCGGCGGCTGATGAACACAGAAAACTGTGAGAAGGAGGAGAAAAAGAGACAAGAGGAAAAACTCTGGCAGCGCCGTTTTGGAGTTGGAGAAGGAGCGTAAAAAAAAGAAAAAGAAAAAGTCGTCCCAGGCAACTCCAGAGGCACATCTGCAACTAAGGAAGAGGAGGAGAAGAACATACGAAGACATATATTTTCCTTAAGAAGACAGAAAAAGTCAAGAATTAGAGGGGAAATCACCTAGGAAGAAGTAAGTAATCATAAAAAAACCCACACAAAAGCGGCACAAAGTTGAATATTGTTGCGCTCATGTGTCTACATTTGAAGTTTAGCGAGCCAGTCAGACTTTGTGAAGCAGGGGAGGGCTCATATTTCAAAACGATGGAATTTCATACAAGTTTAAGCTGACTGCAGGAACTCTCAGCTTTTTTAAACAACGATGAAAGTCTCGTTCTCGGATTGCAAATGCGCCGAGAACGCACCATGGAGCATGTTACACTTGGCCCGCGTGCGATTTAGCGACTTAAGTATCCAATAGCAAGATGTGCGTTTCAAAACTAGCTTAGTTGGTAAACTTTGTTGCGAACATAAAAAAACGAGCAAATATGTTTAAAATGTTTGAGTTGGGGAATTGAAAAAAGTCTCATAACTCTGTTGAGTTTTATAGAATTGAAACTTTATGCACACTTGAAACTTTATTGAAGCTTTACCCCAAGAAACGCGCGTGGGGGTGTGGTGTGGAGGTGGGGAGACATGCATATTTATGTGCATGTGTGATCATATTTCAGCGCCTGTTATTGATTCGCTTTATCCTTTTGAGTGCGGCAAACTTGCAGAAACAGTTAGTGAGAGAGTTTTTTCAGGCTCTTATTATTATTATTATTATTATTATTATTATTATTATTATTATTATTATTATTATTATTATTATTATTTACCAGATCTGTGCTTGACCCTAATCTCCACATAAAATTCAATAATTTTAACTTGAAACTATATACTGGTAAATATAAATTTATTTATGAAGTTTAAAGTTCAAACTTATAGATTATTGTCTTTTTGAATACATATCAAGTTGGAAGCATATTTTTGCTCTTTTAAAATAGCCAAACATACACATATTTCACCAAGATTGTATGTGAGGAAATAAAAATGACAATAAGACACAATTATTTATGCAGCTGGATTATTTGGAGTATGAGATTTTAATTGACTGAGCTAAAGCAAATAATACAGAGACAGGAAATCTTGCCCAAATCAAATGCTGCTGACATTAGAAAAAGTATAAAACAGCCCTAAAAGAACCCAAAAAAAGAAACACGTTAAGGGCACATCCTAGCATTCAAAAGCATGTGTGCTCAGAGAAATTTAAGCCCACCACAGAGGGGGTCAGTGGCCCTGCAGGGGTCTATGAGGGGGCTGCTATGAGGTCCCAATTTAAAAGAAAATAAATGGTAAAAAAACACTTTGCTTTTTTTTTTGTTTATTGCAGCTGACTATAATTTGTTTTATTAAAAAACAGGTCTTTGTTTTTTGTTTTTTTTAAAAAAAAGGGGGACAAACCACAGCTATAAAAAATTACTTGAATGGATTTGAACAAGTTAAAAAAGAATTAGGGAACAGAAGTTTGTGTGTTCATCTAAAGGGTCCCGGACATGGAAACGTTTGAGAACCCCCGCGCCTCCACATGTGCAGATATTTGTTTGAAACTTTCCCTCCTGTCCTCGCCAGCTGTTCCACATTTTATCTGCTTGTCTGCTCTCGGATTTCACACAAACGACGAGGGTCCGAGGTGCTCAGCCATGCGGTGCGGCTCAAATCCTCCTTTTTTTTCCTTCTTTTTTGACACATGGCAAATTATTAATGGAGGTTTGGCTGCCTTGAGACGGAACACAACAAATAAGATGTTAAACAACTTTCCACAGATAAAAAATAATGAGGAAAAAAAAGTCTTTTTATCTATTTTTATGAGGATTCCTCATCGTTTATTGACTGTGGGTTTGGCTTTGAATGTTATTTAGGATTTTGGTTACATTTTTCAAATAAAATGAGGCTGTGATATACAGTGCTATTTAATAATTTCCCTTTTTAATTTGAAATACCAGAGTGACATATTCATAGATTAATCACTGTCAAAATTATTAGACTCAGCTTACATAGGGGGAAATAGACACAGTGGTTAGGCCTTGGCCTTATAAAAAAGATTTAAATGACAACATGAGGGTCATTTATTACTTTGATTTTATTTTCAGGCATCAATCCAAAAGGGATTTTCCTTTTCCTCTAAATGTTTGTATTTTGTGTCCTGTGACTTGTTAATTATGCATTTGTAAATTGTTTTAATTTAATTTTTAATTTAATTAGTTTTTTATTAGAATTAACATCTATTTATTTTTTACATTGCTGTTTGAGGCCATAGAAATGGTGGCATTTCATTTGATTTTCCCAGCACAATTAGGATATAAAATCTCTCCAATAAATCTGGTGATGAAATGTGTTAAATCAGGAAGTCATTCCTTATGCTTAGAAACATTTCATCCCTTTGATACAATATAAAAACATTAAGTGTGAAATGTATTACTTTAAATTTCCCTTTTCACCCTACAAAGTAGATATTAGAGGATTTTGCAAAAAAATATTTTGAGTAAAAATTGCTACAAAGTTGTGACAATCCAATTGTGAAGAGGATGATTGTAATTCTGCACCCAATATTGTTCTAGCTATCTGTCTCATTTTAAGTTAAGACCAGTGCACCTTTACAAAAAAAAACTTTGTCTCATTATAATGCAGTAAGGATGAATGCAGCATTGTTTAAGATGATAATCTCCTGGAATGAGATGCACAATTTAAAGCCCTTCGCCTACTGTAGTCAGGGAAGATGCATCATTGCCGCTCGGTACCTCTCCAACTCCATGCATGAGGAAGAGGCGGGCGGATAACGTTTCCCTTTGCAGGAATCATCCAGTCTGATAGCGGCAGCACGGTGTTTTATCTCAACTTTACGCACTCCGTTTAGCAACATTATGCATATATAGTGACACTGGCCCGGGCCACCTGTGACCTTGCGACCTGGCAGAATAGGAGCTGTCATGTTAATGCAGGGAGATGACATCCTATTAGCTTTTGAGGTATGGCCCTCTTCTCTATTTATTTATTTTTTTAGGGGCCTTGCATTCACAGCTGAAGGCAGCTTCTCTCTTCAGGCCTTTTACACTTCCCTGCAGGAAGAATACCTGTTATCAGGTTTGTATTCAAGAGGCACTAATGAGCTGTGTTGTTGTGCTAATGCTTCAACCTGAGGCACTCAAAGAGGTGGCAAATGTTTTGTTAAAACGAGTTTAATGTGAGGGAAGTTGATTGTCACCAAGATAATGAGGAGGGAAGAGGTTTTTGTTTGTGCAAACTCTCTTGTTTTGCAGGCTTTTTTTCCCCCTAAAATCTCCAGCTTCCTGAGAAGTTAAGTGAACCAGATTGAGCTGTAAAAAGTGATGAAGTTAAATGTTTAGAGTAAAAAAAAATAAATACACAGAAACCACCTGAATGTGGAAGTTTGGTGTGAGTCCCTGGGTGTTACGATTAGCTGTTGCTTCCCTTGCATATACTGACTGGTGTAGTCGACAAGATAGCCCCCAAAAGAAATCTTCCACTTTGATGATTTGGTACTTTGATATGTTGACATCAAATGAAACAGACACAGCGGGGAAAGAAAGAGGATAAGTCAGTCAGAGGTAGTG
>JAPMNP010708488.1:0-10113 GCA_029874935.1 Atherina boyeri
CACACACACACACACACACACACACACACACACACATATATATATATATATATATATATATATATATATACTGTATATATATATATATATAAATAATAAATATATAGGCTACATATACATGTTCAACAAATATTCCTGTATTTATACACGCACACAATATATATATATATATATATACATACATATAAAATTCAACCCCTTTCTATGGTACCAATATTTTCCTCAATTTTCTCTGGACTTACCTTGATCAAGTAGTGAATTGTGAATGCCACTTCAATGCCTTAATGAACCTCTCATAGAATATATATATTGTGATGTTCTTGCTTTCGGTTTCTGAATTATCTGGAGTTTTTTTTTTCTTCCTTTCAAAGTCGCCCCCTCTTACTTCATGTGTTTCTGCATCTTGTGGTCAGAGATATGATTCAGAAGCAGAGAGGAGTTTTTCTCCAGGAAACTTATGATGTTACAGCTCATTGATCTAGTTCTGTCTCTTTATTTCTTAAGCATGTATCATAATGTGGGCTTGTTTCTTCATTTTTAGCTGTTATTTTGGAATTAAGCTCATGTGGCCTGTGTGTATGTCTGTTTACTCAAGATGTATCACCCAAAAATTGGAAATTTATAGTTTCATGTAAAAAAAAAACAGCTGACAAAATTAGTGTGAAAAGGACATATTTGAAATTTATAATTTAACTGCGTATAATGGAACAGTCCTGTTTACGTCAATGTGTAGTCTCACTGCTGATTGAACAAATATCCCTATAAAGTTTCACCATCCAGTCCCTTAACTAAAATAAGAAGACAGAAGTTGTTAAAATCATTACATTTAGAGATGTCTCTGTGTTTCGTTTTGTTTGTGTTTTTTATCTTAAGATCTTACAAAATTTAGTCTTGACTGTCGTTATTAAGGGAATATTTTAGCAGTCTCATGATGCTGACAAGTAATACTGAAGCAGTTTCACAGATTCTCAAAAGCAGGAAAAAAAGAAAACACCAAAAAGGTCCCTGTCATCATGATGGTTTTTGTCATGGCATTATTGGAAACATTAAGTTATTAGTAGGCAGACACACACTCTGTAAGCATAAGCACTTTAAACCTGCAGTGTATGCTGATAACGATAACTAAAAGTAAGACATTTACCTGAAAAACAATATAGTTAAAATGTTTTTAATATGAAATCACAAAATACAAAGCACTACTTGCAAATACCATAAAGTTGAATACTGATCCTGATTCTTATTCACATTTTCCTGCAATCTGTTTTATAGGAACCAGTTTCTGATACTTTTTATTGATATATCATTGTACTTTTACTTTATGATTGCTGACGCTTACTAATAATAAACAGTAGTTATATGAGCTATGAAGGTTAAACAGGAATTGTTCATCTTTTTTTATTATTATTATTTAAGTATTCATTTAATCATTTCTAAAAAAAAATACAAACAAATTATTATTTTGGTTATGTTTGTATAGCCCTATGTCTACTTTGATGAAAAGTGTTGGCTGGATTATCCATCCATCTATCCATCCATATCCATTATCCATACCGCTTTATCCCATTCAGGGTGGCGAGGGGCTGGAGCCTATCCCAGCTATTAGTAGGCGAGAGGCAGGGTACACCCTGGACAGGACGCCAGTCTGTCGCAGCGCCAACAGAGAGACAAACAGCCATTCAAACTCACACTGGCTGGATTATCATAACAATAAAAACAAATCCTGAAGTATTTTTCAAATTGAAACAATGTTAGCATTTTGAGCTGTTGTTCGGGACTCAGGGAACAGCCCGCTTTTCCAGAAATCTGGAGGTCTGGAAGGTTGAGTATTATTTAGAGGTGAACTCCCAACTAGAGATTCATCCAGTGATTGCAAAACAGAACTCACCCAGTTGCTTGTGATATGCATAGTAAAGCATTCTTGGCCTGACATTAACTTGGACCATGTGTTACTTTATACTTATGCCGACTTATTTGATGATATGCATGAGTTTTATTTGTTCAAAGATATTCCTGTAAAATTTCCATTAAGTGTACGTAGCTGCTTTTAAAGTATAAGATTCTGATAAAATTTCTTGACAGTTCCTCATGCCAACAAACTGCCAAGTGGAGATATCAGCCTACCTGTTAGCAGAAGGATACTTTCCCCATGCCATGCCAGTGTTTCACTTCTGTAAAACCATATCATGTATACTGTATGGTTGAGACCATAGCAATGCTCATCAGGGTTCAAAGTGCTCATGAGAGTTCAAAGTTCAATCGTCAGTAGATGTAGAAGAGATGGTGGAGAACCTTAAGCCAGTGTATTTCTGCTTTACATTAACCAAAGAGTTTTACTTGCTGTGATTAAAGGTAAATTTTGAACTTCAGAAATCAAAGAAGATATTTTATGTCAATAAAATGAAAAGCACTGCATTAAAACCTCTCACAGGTACTATGAGCTTCATTGTATTAGAATATTACATTTTTTTATGAGAAACCTTGGGTCACATAACACATACCAGCCACGACATATTGTTGCAGAGTGAGTACAGCTTGAGGACAGCAAAGGCCTCCCTCAACAGCATAATATGCCCAACTGTGAGCATCTCCTCGTAACAGCTTGATGCTCATGAAAGAGACCAGTATGTTGTCTCATAACCAGCATTGAGTATAATTTACTACCACTAGAATTACCCATGAATCCAATCCTATATCAAACCGAACTCAGAATCTGTCACTACATGACAGTCATCTGCCACACAGTAAGAGATCTTCAGATTGCACAACAGGAACAATGTTTGGTAGATTATTATGATGTTATGGCTGATTAATGCATGATCCATTTTTCTAGCTCCTAAAAGAGCTCAACTTGCAACCTTTCCAATCTTTTTCAGTTTAAAATAGATGGATGAAATAACTGAAAGCCCTTTGCTTCAAATTCAATTTAACATAGTGTTTCCTTATTATATTGCCATGATAAGGCATGTTGAAGACTGTGCTCTGACTAAATGTATCAGTCACAAAACAGATATTTGAGCCTCTGTGGTAAAGCTGTATTAAAAAAGTGCATAAGAGTCGGCAAGCTTGAATCTATCTGATAAATATGACTAAATTATCCTGTTCCTTTTGACCCAATGTTGTATTACTGTATCTTCAACTGAATAGAAGCTGTAAAATGTAGTGCAGCAAGTATAGACAGAGAATCCTATCCTTCTTATAAATTAAAAAGGTTGAGTTTTTGATGAGATTTTGACCTTTTCATGTAAGCCAAAACTTGTTCTCAGACATCTGTGTGGATAATCTATTACATTCCTATTAAATGCTTTGATTTTAGAAAACAGATTTTCATACTGAACCTTTAAGTAAGAAAACAGAACAAAACACACATGCTGCAATGAGTTGTATTCAAATTCTAAGAGTCCATATGACGGTACTGCAGAATTTCATATCTCAGTGGTTTCAGTGTGAATGACCATGGCACTGACTCACAGCACCTAGTGAAATAGAGGGAAAATTTCAGAGAGAAACTAATTGGATAGTCAGGGGGATGTTAAAAATGGCTCTGATATTTATATGCAGCTTGTGACAAATGTGTCGGTATTTGTGATGACAGTGCAACTCCATTGTTGTATTGTTTTGTTCAGATCTTTCTTGATATCAGGGAGACCTGCAGAATAAAGAATGTTTAATCTATATTCTAATCATGTCTTTACAGATAAAGTTACCTTCTTGATATATTTACAAAAAGATACTCTGTGATATAATCCGTTGCCTATGTGATATACATGCATAAAGAGAAACTGCAAGAAACTGCAAGAAACTTCACTAGTAGAAGATGAGCTTTTGAAATGATGTGGTTAGTGGATGAGGAAGGGACACATAGAAAGAAGGGCTTCCCTCATTTTCATTGCCTGTTCCCCACGTATTCCCCTCATACAGTAATTTCCCATATGACACACAGTTTTTCTCTCAGTTTATTTTCAGTCTTGTTCATTTGCAGTTTCAAGTAGTTTTGTTATGTATTTCCTTCCTGTTTTGAAACTTTTCTTACTTGCATGTAATTTTGACACACACTTCTGTTTTTTCAGCTTATCAAAAATAATGTTTTAATCATGAATAAATCAAAAATGGTCTGAGTCATTTTAGTGTTTTACATATATGTATAGGCATTTAAAGGAAAGCAGTTTTGCGGCAAAACAATAAGACAAGAATGCATATGAATTAGTGTGTTTGACGGATTTCAGTTATAAACCACAATATGTTTGTCTGTTTTCTCTGAATGTGTTAACTTCTTCATTGTCTTTGTACTAAGACATATAACTACTCATATTTCCGGGTGAGTGCATAAAATGTTCACTTGAAAGCATTGACTAAACAGGGTGATTTTAATGTCCAGCAGAACAAAAGACAGATGCACAGTGAAACTAGCCCTTTAAAGCCCAACCCAAGAAATAATGGGGAGAAAATTCTCATTTTTAGATCTGAAGTCGTCTTTTAGTCCTTTAATAAAATACAACAAAAGATTAACAATTTTTTTTTTCAGAATTCGACATTTATTGTTGTGTGATAACTTTAAATTTATTGTTGTGTGATAACTTTAAATTTATTGTTGTGTAGTCTTCTGCCTCCTGGTATCTGGTACATCAGATTGTGTACAACAGGGTTTTGANCAAAGATTTTACCATACAATGATGTTAAATGATATAGATGCAAAAAGCTTCAGAAACTTTATGTATCAAATGTGATACGTTTGGATAGGGTTAAGATATTAAAATGTTCTCATCTGATTTATTCTAATATATTTTGTTCTCCTGTTTTGGACAGCTGACACACCAGGTTTTCTGTTTTACTTGGATCACTTTTTTTAAAAGAAAAGGGAAAAGATGTTTTAGCCAAACTAACCCCTGAAAAGGCTCTGCGGTCTGACTTGTGGCTTCATAGTGGGGATTTCAAGAAGCATCCAGTTTTTAGTTATTTGTTAAATGTGCATACCCCCTTTGGGTTTGCTTTTTTTTTCTTTTGGCCTTGTCAGTCAGATCATATTCAAGTTATACAGTTCAGAATATCATTTGTCCTCACTTTTTCATAAGCAAAAATGTTTTTCTCTGTAATATTCACTAAATACCTGATTCCCTATCAAAAACCATTAAATATTCTTATCTATCTTAGGAACCAAGGTGAAAGACAAATCAAATTTAATTGTAACTATTCTGTTCTGATATCTCCAACAAACCTGCAAACACTAACAGTCGGTGATGAGGAGAAAATAGTGACTAATCAACTATATTGATTTTTGTGGGGAAGACTTAAAAAAATAGTCAGTCGAATAAATTATGATGACCAAAATACATGTCAGTGTAATCTTAGTCAAAGTAAAGAAATGGGAAAATAAGGTCAAGACCAGAGCTGTCGAAGAAATGGTGACTTAAAAAAAAAAGTCAAGATAGAAAACAGTATTACTCCCTGCTTGACAGAATAATACAGTCCAGTTGTGCAATTGACTCCATTTACATAAGTCTATTGCAATTAGAGCTATTAGCCTTATTAAATGTGTAGGATCCAAATAGCTGACGGTGCAATCAGAGATCACTAATATTATTGCAACAGTAAATCCAAAAATCAGTTTATTCATGTGCATTTTAAAATCAGAAACCCAGTCTGTGTGACTAAAAATATCAGAATTATAGCACCATATCTTTTTCACACTGTGTGTAAGCTGTTGGTGAAGCCGTTGCAGTCACAACTGTAGATCAGTATACATTAGCAGAAATAACCGGCTGTTTTGAATTAGAAACACCAGAAAAAGCATTCGGATAGTTTAGCTTCAAACACCGATTAAACACTGATGACTAGCTTTGCAGAAGCTAGTAGTTAGTGGAACTGAAGTTGAGGCCCGATCCTGTTTCACTTTCTCCCATACAGTATAAGTTATGCAAATTATTAAAGTAGTAATAAATGGTCTGCATTTATGTTGTGCTTTTCTAATCTTGTTGACAATTTAAACTGCTATACACTACAATGCACATTCACCAATACATTCATGCGGCACTTTTTGTTATATGCAAGTGCACTTTTCTGTCACAATGCTGCATAGTTGATGATCATAGTGAACAATTCTGCACACCTTCAGTGTGTTCAGGCAGAGGCTTCTTCAGCTCCACTGTAAACCTAGAATGTCACAGATCACTATTGCCAGTGCCAATAACCATGTATAATAACAGTTAATGATGAGGGGTAATAGAGAAATAAATAGCACTGCAACAATGAATTCCTTTAGGATTAATATGTGTTCATTCCATTTGAAAACATGCTGTTAGCACATAAAAAGAATCATTGGGCTCATTGTGACATATGACCCAGGAAGACAGGAACCAAACTACTATCCTTATGATTTATGGACAGCTTCTGAGTCCTTCGGGAAGGTTCCAGTTGACAGGTGGGTGATTTTCTTTATCTTTTCCTTTTTTTTCTTTTTTTTTTACAATTCATTGAAGCTATTTCTCAAAAGTTGGATTCCAATCACTTTTGAAAATAACTTAATGATTTTGACAGAAAAAAGATGATTAGATAAGTTGTCATATTTTATCCATTTTCTTTACCTGCTTATTCCAACGCAGGGTCACTGGAGCCAATCCAAGCAACTACCATCCGAGAGGCAGGGTACACCCAGGACAGACACCCAAGGCCACGGGGTAGGCAGTCCTGCAGGTTGTGGATGCTTCCCTGTGTCAACACACCTGATTCAAATGACTGAATCCCTGAGCTGAACTTAATAAGTTGTTGGATCCTTAAAATTTGAATTGGGAGTGTTGGGGCAGGGAAACATCTAAAATCTGCAGGAATGAGGCTCTCTGGGATCAAACTTGCCCTAAAATGCATGTCTTTGGACTGTGGAGGAAGCCATAGAACCTAGAGAGAACCAATCCGTACATGGGGATAACATCCAGACTTCACACAGTCTGCATGATATCATATTATCATCTGTTTGCATGTTTTATGTCGAGCTCCGGCTTGACATAAAACAAGATTGTTGGTTGAAAAAAGTTTCAGTCTCTGAGAGAAAGTGTACAGGTCCATATTTCTTGATAATTAAATGGAAAGGTGTTACCGTGGCATAAGAGTGTCTCAGTATAGAGAGATCCTGTTCCCTCATATGAACCTTAATTTTTCTGGGGCAGGCGGTCAGGCAGTACGAGAAAAACATCAAAATACAGCTGCACAATGAAAACAAAAAAAAAAACAATCAGGTCCAAAACCCCAGTGTCAGAAGCTGAGTTGTTTAGACAGCTTGATGTTTGAAGTCTGGGGGTGGCTATCATCCTGGGTCTTCATTATGCAACAACTGTTGTACGAACTCATTATAAAAGTAGCTGTGACTTCACTGAAAGTTAGATGTGCTTATGGTTGTTTATTTGCCATCTCTAACATTACTTTGTGACTCCTTTTGGACCAAGAAAATGTGTGGAGCTGTTGTGCTATTCGTCTTCGTGTGCTTAACTGCTAGCACCCATGCAGATCATCACCACCTACCATGTCGTAAGAAATTTTGATTCAGATCATTTCTGTTCTCTTGGTTATTTTAGTTTTGTATATGGTGGGTATATTTGAAGCTCTGTAAACTATAGATTTATTGGGTTAAAACTTGATTAAGAATTAGATATGTTTTTGGTATGTAATGCCTGTCTAACTCCCAATTATTTTTCAGATTCACCCAATATGACAGGAATCATGAGTGTGGTAAGTCTTATATTTAGCCATTTATCACCAGCTCTTCACACATCAAATTCACCATTTCTCACTAAATGTATGCTTTTCATTGCAAACAGCTGTCCCTAAAGGGTGACTTAGTAGCACACGGTGGATTCACTTATGATTCAATGGGCAAGAAATTACGGTTCAGATCGAACGAGAGCTACCCTATGAACACTTCACGAGGTTTGGATCTGCTAATGTTTTTTGAAGAGGTAACTGCTGCCACAAAATAAAGATAAAAATTAGTAGAATTACTTGAAACTGTTTTGTGCATTGATATGTGAATATGTGTGTACATTTGACAGGGGATCTTCTATGAGATTGACAGCAAAAACCTGAGCTGTGAGAAAAAAAAACTGCAAATGTTCCTGCACCCACTTGATATTCCCGATGATGCCAAGTTCCTCTCCACACTAACCTCTGGGAGTGCATCCATTGAAGGAGAGGGGTTAAAAGTAAACACCTGGACAGGCTCAATCCCGAACATGAAAGGTAGAGGTGATGCTTTACTGAATTATGCTCTTTTTGTTTTTATTCTTTTAAACATATATTTATGAGTGAGGTTGAAATTCATTAAAACTTAATTTATGTATTCTTCTCAGGCTACTACTCCATGTCTGTTACCATGGGATGTTTGCCTGTGACCACGTTTTACTTCGCTGAGACCACAAGTTTGATTTTCAGGTTAGTGATTAGTTTTTCAGTTTTCACATCTGTCAGATCAGACAAAAGATACAATGAACATCTTTGTTGAGTCTTCATTTAAATTTTGAACCGCGTCTCTTACAGCAACATGGAAGTTGAACTCGAGATCAAAGACCCAGATCTCCTTGTGGTGCCCCCCTTTTGCCATGGACAGCCAGTGGAGGACACACCTGAAGGGACAGTAAACAGTTTTATCAATGAGTTCATGTAGATGAGACCTTTCCAGCACAACAATTAAACCCTTTACTACGCATTGCTCGCTTGAACTATTGACTTTTCTCTCTTTTCACCTCACTTCAGTTTTTCTTTTGACACTGCATCACGTCTACTTCCATCACATCCCCACAACACCCCCATGAAGAAATGGTTCGAATGGATCATACTCTATACATGCATTATGCCATAAAAGGAAAAGTGGTGACATGAATGATAGAATTAGGCACAATTACTAATAGTTGATGACTTTTCAAGATGGTGCCGCTTGCAAAACTTGTAAGATATGATTAAAGGAACAATAAAATGTCAAAGCTATCAAAGGATTGATGTGTTTCATTTTGACTTGTGGAACCACTGGATAATATGAATATTTTGGCCTGTTTCACCTGACAAAACCACTGAATGAGTTGAGGAAACGATCTGGTTTGTTTTGGGCCTTTTTTTGCCAGAAAATGGCATTTCATTCCACCCACATAATGAAATAGTGGTTATTTCCTCCTTCATTTGTCACGCCCTTCAACCATGGCTGTAATATGTAGATGCATAGATGAAAATAGTTCTGATTACTTTATTAATTTGTTTTATCTTTTAGAATGTCCAAATCTCTGGATCAATATGACCCAGAAAAGGCCTCCATTTTTTTTATTTTTTTTTTACAAAAAGTCTTAAAGATTAAAAAGAGAGCCCAATAAGACAATTTCATCCAATATATTTAGTATTTAATTCATTTAGCAAATAAGCCAATTGAGACTTTTTAGATTATTCAATAATCAAAGATGAAATCATACAGCAGTGTTTTCAATTAGTGGGATCATGGTGTAGTGTCTATGGTTGAAAATTTAGGGAAACTGTTATCCTCACCAAGAGTTGTACACCAGCAAAGATCACACCAAAAGCAAATAACAATCCACGAGGTTGCAAAAGAACCGAGAGTGACCTGAATGCAACTAAAAGGTCTCCTTTATATTACATTAAACAATTAAAGGAAGGCCTTTACTAAGATGAAAAAAACAAGCCAAAAATCATGTAAAAGCCAGACGGATTTTGGAAAATGTTTTGTGGACACATGAAACCAAAACTGAACTTTTTTTTATGTATAGCCTATGATAAAAAGGTATGTTGAGAAAGAGAAAAAGGCACTGTATTTTATACCACCTATGAAATGTGGTGGTAGTGGGCTTCTCTTGCAGCATGTGAGGCAATGTGGCTGTAGATCAATGTATTCTGAATTTATTACTGAATCCAACAGAGAAATTACAGTTGATCTCTGCTGAACTGACTCAAGAGAAAGTGAGTGATGTAGTAAGACACAGAAATAAGTTGTTCCCCCCAAATAAATAGACGAATAGGCTAAATGAATAAACAAATAAATAGATAAATAAACAGATGAATAAATAAATAGAACATCCAGGTTCTGCAATATTTTTTCCCCAACTGCAATTAGACTCCTGAACTCCCAGT
>JAPMNP010708512.1:0-10275 GCA_029874935.1 Atherina boyeri
TATGCAATCATTTTGGCATCCCAAACATAATTTCTTCTACTGTGAATAGCTCAGAATATCACTTTATCTCCAATGGCAATTGAAAACGTACAGCCTTTTTCAACATGTGGTGAATTTTTTTATTAATTTATTTGTGCAAATTTATATAAATAAAGAAACAAACAAAACAAAAGATGAGGATCACTATATCAAGGTTTGGGAACCCAAAGATATTTCAGCTTTCAGATGACCTTTGAAATGATGTTATTGTAGCTATAGGATTAATATTTTAATATTGTCGTTATTAGAAGTAACCAGTAACAGAAATATCAAACATGTATTAATTCAACTTCAAGCACTCTAAAAATAAGAATAATGGAAGGCCTACCAAGCAGGTGAAAGCTGAAAAGGGTTTAATTTGTTATGTAGTTTGGAGTTCGCAGTTGAAAGGAACAATTTCACTTTGAAAGTTTTCTGGAAGATCAAAACATTTTCAAAGAGAACTGTCTTTCTGAAATTACTAGAAAGGCAAATGGAAATCTGACTACAAAAGACCTAAAGACAGATTTGGAAGACACTGGTGTGATGCTGTGTTTCCTGCTTTATCTCTGTCTTGTTCTTTTGCTGAACTTGCAGCAATGCTTGGTCCGGTTGGCTTGATTTCTGTCTTAGGTTATTACAAGTAACATTTGTTTTAGGGAAAATAAATAAATGATGAAAAAATAAAGACATAAATGTTGCTAAAAGCAAGGGACGTATGGACCACATCATCTGTTTTTGCTGCTGTTGTCAATATGACCATCACAGTAGGGCCATCTGAAGAACATCTTTGTGATATTTGAACAAACCGACCATCTAAGGATCTAATGGAGCAGGAAGTGTATTACATGAAGAATAGGTTAAAAACCTTTGGAAGATGAGCTGAAAGATTCCATTTGTTTTAATACAAACATTATTTTTGTAATTAGCCTTGGGTTATTTTTCCTGTTTTCTTACTTGACTCTTAAAGTAAATAGGAAATTGCATGTCTAAAAATAAGAATTGGTGTCTCTAACCTTATGCACTCTGGAAATCAGGTACTTTTCTATCAACTTATCATTCCAGGTGGCTGAAATTTTGGAAAGTGATGCCCAAATCTGTGCAAGCCGCTGTATAATAACATGGGGTTGTCGTGGTTTTGAAGGAGAACTGCTAGACGAATATCTGACTTTCAAATGTTCGACTGAGTTCTGTTTTCATAGCTGTTTTACACCTTTTTTTGGTTGTTTTTATTCTGAGCCTATTAACTGAAAATGGGCTCGCCAGCTGCAAAGACCTCCTCTGTAGCTCCGTTTCCTGCCCACATCCTGCTCTGTCATGGCCGCTAAAGTGTCCACATCAGCAATAGGTGATCCTTGAAATGGAAAGTGGCCCACACACTCACCCGTTTTTTCTCTCCTTAGTGTTTGAAGAAAAGACAGATTCCTGTTAAAACTGGTATGAAAACTGGATGAGAGGGAGTGCGGTTTGAATAGGACATGACGCACTGAGCAGAACTGTTTGATCTTGCTCATGCACTGGCTATTGGGTTTCCTGCCTGGTGAACTGTACTTCAGGTGCTCTTCATTGACTTTTGCTCCTCAAGTTAGTCTTGGCGATGCATCCAGACAAGTCATCATAACAGCCTTGGAGCAGGTAGGATGAGGTGAACATCTGTTTCTGGTTGTGGAGAAGCAGATTAAGCATGGCAAACAAACCTCAACACTTCCTGTTAGAAGTACTTTAAACACCACTGTAGTCAGGAAAGGACTTAGGTTTGTTGAGGCAAGTGCATAGGCAGCATTTTTTTTCTGAATGGCATTCAGTCTTTTATGAGCTACTGTATGAAAAGACATTGAAACGGCTGACACATCTATCTGGTGCTGTCAGCTGACTGTTGCTGTCATTGAGCCTTTACATCTATCTCAGGCCAGAGGTGAACTATGCCTTATTGTGGTGTACAGTGAGATGTTCGGGCTGTGCTGACTCATACAGAACAATCTTATCGAATGAAGCCGTTGGATTTTTGATAGTGTCGACTCAAATATCACCTCTCACAGTCTTAATGGGTTACAATTGAATCAGTAATGGATTTGTTCAGGTTGTGAAAGTCAGTGGCTGTAAATTGACTTGTAGCATTGATTGCCAATGGAAGGAGGGACCATAGTTTTGACCCACATGATGTTCTTTGGTTTAAGTCTGGGATGACTTAATTATGTGGGTAGCATGGGATTTCAATTTGGATTTTTGTGAGATGTTACATAATTTAGAACGACGTGAATAATGAATCAATATGTTTTTCTACAGAAAAAAAAATCATCTTGGTGGGGAAGAATCCAAGAGCAGGGCAACTGGTTTAAAAGAAGTGAAGATACATAATTAATGTTGAAAAGCATAACTGTTTTATTGCCCAATATGCTAATGAAAATAGGGCTCATGAGGGCAGGGGAGGGGGCATAGTGCTCTCATAAGTTGAGCTGAGTATGAGGTCATCAGTAGGTGACGCTTAAGATCAAATGCATCATAAAATTAAATGTGAGGGTGATGTAATGGGCCTTGTGGAAGTGAAAAATGATACACTCATGCACAATTGTGACTATTTGCTTCAACTAATTTAGATGACAAAAGCAGATGGTCTCTTATTAAGAGTGCACTAAAATAGTCTGGCTTTTGATGGTAAAAGTTCAAGTTAGTGTGCCTCAGTCTGCAAAGCTTAAGTTAAGCAACCCTCTTTTTGCAGGGTCTGAGAGAGTCTCCGTCACAGGGTGGTCTGTGCCTTTGAAAGGGTTAACGGTGATCTGGATGGAGGCAGCACCCTGAGGAGATAACGTGTGCATGACGTTGTGTGCACACATTTACAGACATTCTTTGTGGTGGCAGTGGATCCTTACCCTTCAGATTATACTGTCGCTCTCACCTCCTCCTTTATGTCTACACTACCTCACCAGAGCTGCAGGTTATTTTTGTTCAGTTAACCCAGTGGTTCCCAAACTTGGGGTCGGGACCCCTATAGCTGGATAATTTCAGGGGGTTGCTAGACCACTGAAAAAAATGTACATTTATCAAATAACTTTGTAATTTTTATCAGGGCTGTCTTTATTTTAGATTATTATTATTATTATTATTGATGTATTGATGTATGTATTAAATGATGTACTAAGATTATGCTGTCCTTTCCATGTGGAGGTTGTATTGCTTTAGGGTCAGGGAGTGTAGTAGAGGGAATTGAAGGATTAACATCACTTTGATGGAGTTTAACCTTATTTGACATTAGACATTTCAGATGGTGGCATTTATCATTCATGTACAGTCATGGTAAAGAAAGTACACAATTTCAGTTATGAGGGTTCACATTTCAGGACATAATGAAGTGTAATTTGGTTCTTATAAGGATTTCAAAATTAGTTTGCTGCTCCCGAACATTCACGAGTGTGTTAACACAATACTTAGAAAAAAGAGATCAGTAATGATCTTAGAGAAGTAATTGTTGCTGCCGATCAATCTTGGAAGGGTTATAAGACCATTTAGAAACAATCTGAAGAATATGTTACAGTGAGAAAGATTATTTACAAGTGGATGAGATTCAAGACAATTGTTAACCTTCCAAGGAGTGGACATTCCAGCAAGCTCTCTTCAGTCAGACCATGCAGGGCTCAGAGAAATTTCAAAACCCAAAATTACATCTCTGACTCAACTGGCCTCATTGTATTAAATGTTAGAGTTCATGACAATCAAATTAAAAAAGATTAAAAAACTATGGTTTGTTTGTACGAGTTGCAGGGGGGAAAAAAACAAACGAGTAGTGATGATTTGGGCTTGTTTTCTAGCCACAGGACCCAGACACCTCACTGTCATTTGCCAACATGTCTTTTCAGTCAACTCAGTATTAAGAGTATAATTGAATCCCTGTAGACCTAAGTGAACTGAAACAATGTTGTAAAGAAGAATGGGCAATAATTCATCCACAGACTTGTTCTACAAGCTGTTGAATCATGGGGTGCAATCCCTTTTTCACATCTCACTTCTTCATTGTGGTTTGATTTTTCTTTATTGAATTGTGACACAATTGATTGGTAATGTGTTGTTGTTTATCTTAGGTTGTATCAACTTAATTTAAAGACACGCTATGGTTTCAGATATCAGGCGATTTTTGAAAAAATAATCTGGTCCTTAA
The DNA here is from genome assembly GCA_029874935.1 of Atherina boyeri. NCBI lineage: Eukaryota > Metazoa > Chordata > Actinopteri > Atheriniformes > Atherinidae > Atherina > Atherina boyeri. The sequence continues at coordinate 4,172 of JAPMNP010708512.1, forward strand.
CACTGAAAAGAAGGCATACTTTCTCACTGGTGAAATTATGTTTTTTTTCCTTTTCAAGAGGTTGTATTTCCTGGCACAATCCGTTCCAAATATTATGCCGCCAATATGAAGATAGCTCAGTTGATTTATGAGCTTGCATGTGCTTGTATGCATTAAGATTTGATTCATCACTTTATGTGGGCTGAAAACATTTCCTGCTGGTGTCCACAGCAGACATCAGAAATTAATTTAGGTGAGCGGTCTCAAGATGGATGCTTTACTGTGGTGTAGCACTGTTTTGTTATTTAAAAGCAAAAACACACACAAACAAACCAACAAAACAGAACAAAAAAAAGAAAAAAGAAGAAGCAATGGACGCCAGCACTTTTGACCTACAGATTGGTCAGAAGTGGTAGTGTCGAGATGTTGAGCCCCCCAAGTGGCAATAGTGGTGGCCAGAGGACCAGAGAGAGGGCTTCTGAAGCCTGGCTGGGGACTCTTTCTCCCAGCTGCCACCTGGCACAGAGCGAAGGCTCAGTGCCCCATCATGCAGACTTGGATGCGTAAACCAGAACAGGGGAGGGATTCATCCATCCCCCAACAAGCTTCATTCAGCTGACAAACCTAAGGCCAGTTGGTGATGCTGCACTGGGTCCTTCTTAAAAGAGAATTAAGAAATGTTAAACCACTGAGGTGTTTCATTTTAATGCACGCTTTTGTAATTCTAATCAATTTTCATTCATTAATCCAAACACAAAATGCTCATGTAGCCAACCAGAGGACAGACAATATTTAGCCTTCTGCTTAATTTGTTTTCCAGCTCAGTTCTCACAACCCATTGCCTTAAAGAGCTTTAGAATAATGAATATAGAGATTAAATGATCTGCTGTAAAGATGCAGGGCAGTGTACACCATTTACATACTGCATGGCACACAGTATTTATGGTGTATTTATGGTTACAAGCCCAGTAAAGGCTAACGCACGCAAACATGACCACACTGACTAAAATTGCTCATGCACAAATTAAGCCTTCCTACAATGAATGTCTGTGCGCTGTCTGTGTTGTGGCTGCTCTCTCTGGCAGAGCACTCTGTGCTACAGTCCAGATAGATGGAGGACAGGAAGGGAAACTATTGGCACCATTCTCACGCCTGCTTGCAAAGCGGCGACATCATATATGCATCTGTTTGGAATCTTGGAGTAGCAATAACATACACTCAGTCTGGTTCTTTCACTATCTATTTGGAGGCATCAGACTAAGTGTATGTCCAAGGTTGACAGTAGGCTAAAAGTGTTTTTTGGGCCTGAAATATTTGTGAGATTGCCACTAAAGATGAATAATTCAATGCACTTTCGTTGCATAGAGCATAAATTGAAAATCAAAGATAAAACCATACTGCTGCCCTGAACGTACACCTGCTGCAAGAATGCAATTCAGTCTCAACAGCTGTGATGCTGTTGGCCCACGTGGATTGAGTTCAGTTTTGTGGCAGCACTATCACTGAGTTACTTTGTGTTAAAATTAGATTAGAAAATACATCACCACCAGCTGTCATCAGTCTGATTCAGTCTGATTCTCTAACATGCTTCCGAGCTGCTATTGATCTCTGGTCCCCGGCACCCTCCCTTCTCACACTGTGTTGGATTGGAGTCCTATTAACTGTGCTCCCATCAATCACAGTTCACCCATGTTTGTTTGTAGAAGTCTTTGATACGATTAGAGCAGTGCTCTCGAGCTTATGCAATGTTTTTTTTTTTCTTTTTTTCCCCTCTCACTCATTCCACATGTCAGCTGGTTTGAGACTGGAGCATTCACATCTTTTTCGCTACGGTGATGTGAATGACTGCTCTGTAGCAGATAGTAGAGATTAAGTACTTGGTCCACAAGCATGTTGACCGTCACAGGTATCTCTCGTTTCTCCGTGTCTGATAAAAGTCCCTGAAACAGCCCTTTCCAAGAACAAAACCCCTTTGGACTTACGGGCATGAAATATATTTTTTCTTAGAGAAAATACTCCCATAATTGTTTCTGTCCCCTTGCTCCCATCAACAAGTGAAGCAAACAAGCAAACACTGGTTTGCTTGGAAACCTTGGCTCTCAGGTAACCTGCAAGTAAATCCCTCTGATTTTTGCTTACAGTGTGAACACAAACATACCATGTGAAGCTTAGAGAGGAAGTGATGCAGAGCACATTGAATGTTGGATAGCTTTTTTGGGAAACATTATTAGATTTGATCACCAAAGTAACAGATACCCCAAAACCACCAAAATTTGGGGTCACTCCATTGTTTTCTTGCAGCGAACGATCCGGCAGAAGAGACGGATATGCCATGTTTTTTTTCTTCCTCTTCCTTCTTGTCTTCTTGGTAAGTGATCATGTCAGGGAATAGCGGTCTATTGAGCAGATATTGTAACTGTGTGATGTTGTCCAGGTGGTTTGGTTTGCTCGAGTAAAGTCCAATGCGAGAGCAAACCAAACCAAAGGAAAATGTAGCCTATGTGGACATTCCCAAACCAGTCTAGTCCTGGGAACTATCCTGGATTGAAAGCACCTAGAGATATTTGTTATGAAACATTAAATGTGTTGGAATTGTCATCTGTGTGCTGAACATATTCTGGTGTAATATAAGTGAGGAAATGTTTTACATAAAGATCGATCCTATTTCTTTTGCAACAAAAACAAGCAAACCTTCTTGTTGGTTTATAGTGTTTTCCATCTTAAGAAGAAAATTGCGGGATTTGCGGGCTAGCTGATCGAAACGACAGGATTTTTTTAAAAAAAAGGCTAAAACTTCTAGGACTCAGATGAAATCCATGATGGGGATCAGTGAAAATCCAATAATAGGTTTAAAGACATTAAAAAATTTTTTTATGGAAATGAAAAGTTTATTGAAAAATACTGAATTTGCAGTTGGTATTTCAGGCAAATATTCACCCTCTCCATGGAAACAAGTTATTTACAAGGACACCATAACTACCTCCAATGCTCTGAATATCAATAGATTTTCATTTGCTAATCAGAACTTGAATCATGTATGATGTTTTAACCCTAAAGCATCATAAATATACCTGTGACCATCTTAAGTTGCCTCAGGTCTAAATGGGTTGATAAATTATAATATTGATGAATATTACATTTTGAGCTCATATAATCTCATCTTTTTGTAGATTTATTCACTTTGAAATATTTTGTTTCTTCATTTGTTTTATCATTGCTCTTTCTTTCCATATGACATATTCCATCATCATGCATTAATGATAAACCTGGGAAACATATGGAGATACCAGTTAGTCCGTCACAAGAGAACACAGACATTCACCCATCTCATTTACACCTGTGATTGATCTAGGTTCTCCACATAACAGGATGTTCCTGCACACTGGTATTTAAAGAAAGTACATCAACCAGGATTTTTGCATTTTAATCCCTTTCCTTTGTGATTATGTTACCTAAGCAAGTGCACACCAGGCGCCATTTTTGCACAAACAAGGACTGAATGAGGGTGCTTAAATAGTGGAAAATAACGGCTGATACGGCACATTATTATATCACCGTGACAGATGCACCTTGTACCTAACAGTCCAGGTTGCTTTCAGAATCTTCTTTAAAAAATTTTGAACTAAAGAAAAGGGAAATTCAAAAGGGGAAATACAGCGCAATGAAAACCAGGTGTGTGCGTTTGTGTGTGACTTGCCATGCTTTAATGAGGTGTAAATTGAACTACATGCATCAGGAGGTGGCCTTTCATTGGTAGCAAATGATCAAGTAAAGGTCACAGCAGGCCCGTGTTTAGCTATTGGAAAAAACATTAGATCTCTGTCACAGTCTTCGTGAATTGATGGAGCTTTGAATTCTGAGTAAATACCTGAGGTCATGATGGCATGTAATAAACTCCTGCTTTGTTAAACGAGCTATTGAGATGTGCCAATGTGTGACCTGTCTTTCTGTTTCTCTGTAACCATTAGTGTGAGGAATATATCTCATCCCATTTCCCATTCTGACACTTGATAAGGTTTATCAGCAAAATGGACCAAGCTGCACAATATCCCAATATCCCTTATGACATGATAGGAAAATGACAACACAGGAGGAGTAATCAATTAAACTTGGCTTATAGAGTTCATATCACCATGGCTGCTGACTGTACTGTCATGTCTGCTATAAACACTATTACTTCAAAGCAACAATAATGCTGACTGTAGATCTTTTCAAACACTTTTAATGCCTTCATGCTGAGGGACCAAACCTAATTTAAACTTTGACATGTTATAAGTCAATCATTTTAGGATGGTTTAGCTCAAAGCACTTGTGACTTTAATACCATAGATGACTGTACTGTGTGAAATTATCTTGTAACTCGGTGTAGGGTTCTTATTGTTTCTATATGCAGTCTTTGCCTGAACCTCTTATCTCTCCTTAAACCTCTTTTTCCTTCCATGTCTTTCCAAGAAGTTAATAGCTGCCAGTGGATCAGAATCCGAGGACTCAAGAAGTCGACTGGTACATTAAAAGGTATTTTAGGGATGTAACACTGCATTGAAATAGTGCAGCATTCTCTCTGAAATGATTTGTCACCGTCAGGCGATAGCAGTATTCATGCTGAGGTGTTATTTCTGTTCATTTGCATTATGCATGGGCAACTTGTTTAAAGCAACAGATTGTATGAGGGCTTATTGGGGACCTAGGTGTTCTTACGGTGGAAGCATCGTTGTCTGCACGCTTCTGAAGGAGCAGTTTAAATTAGCCCACGTTGATGTACAAACAGCTGCTTCTGTCAGTGGTTTCTTTGAAAGGAGCTTGATGTTTGATGAATCACTGTCAACTCTGATGAGACTCCATGTTGTCTCTGATCAATCACTTTATCTCAAGTAAAAACAGTTCAAACATGTAGCTGAAAAAGAGGCAGCAAGAAGCACAAAATTAGACACCAAGCCAAAAAAAAGAGACGCTCCCCCTTTGTGGTTTTTGGGGTCACCACGTTTTCTTTGTTATAAAAGAGATTGCATTCATAGAACAATGCTATTAAAGTGAAAGAACAAAAAACAAAATGGATTAAAAAAATATGCATATGAATTTTCCAAAAATTGCATGAAATTAAACTATTGCACCCTAGTTCATTTTTCACATTAGCATTTGATGATTGACATGAACATCGGGTAGAGTAGGTGTACATGGAGTTTTTCTATCAGAGACGCACAAAGCTCATCTTAGATGTATTGATGAAGTAACGGCAGTCATGCCACCTTCACCACTGGATTTTTCCAACGTGGTTAGTGGATAAAGTAGATTCCATAGTTACTTTCACTCTGCACCCCTCTAAACGCTCCGTAGAGGTATTATTTTCTAAAAAAATATAGCTTTTTATTAAATTGCTCCATATTCAGCCTTTAAGTAGACATGAGCATTTCCAGTCATTTCATTATTAATCCTTGATATCTGTAGATTAGTTTTGCAACCATCATAACGCAAAATAGTTATAATTATTTCGGACCAAGACCTTTCTCCTGGGGGCAGCATCCTCCTGAGAGCAAATGGATTTGGGGGAAGTGTTTTCTGACATTGGCTGAATGCCTTGAGACTTGTCGAGATTCAGATGAAAGAGATTGGAATAGTGACTCACGAACATACACTATTCCAATCACTGGTCAACAAGCGACTTCATTTTTTTAATTAAAAGAAAACTTAGAAAAATGTGCTGCTTTTTCAAGCATGACTTCAGCTCACATCAAGCATTATATAAGCACTATATATAGTTTTAAATAGCCTCTTGTTTGTTTGTTGGACTGCATGCACTTTTTTTTTGTTTTTACACCTGACACCACAACAAATTCCTCGTACTGTTAATGCCTTTTGCTGTGCCTGGTAATAAAACCTTTTCTGACTCTGATTCTGATATGTATGAGCCAGAATTGGCTCAAGAATATTAAAGGTTGTACAAACGTTTTCGTGGCATCACAGAAAGCAGAGGACCATTGGCGAGTTTTTGAATAAAGAACATGCACAAGACCAGCCTACTTCATTCACAGCTCCCTGCCTGGCCATGCCTTTACTATGAGGGGCCGTTTGAGACATTATTCAGAATTATCCTCTTACGCACACATGTGAAATTTAAGTCATTCACA
>JAPMNP010708533.1:0-27245 GCA_029874935.1 Atherina boyeri
CTACATATCTCCCCAGTAGGTTTTAACAAAGATTAAAATTTTGTTAAAAATGAAAAATCCTCTGTACCACCTTTAATGGCAGCTGTCTTTAGGGACTTGGGGGAAAATGCCTGATGCCAGTGAGCTTTTAACTATTTGTAGGATATCTACATATATATCACTTTCGACTGAGGTAAAAAATGTTTTTAAAAAGTAAGATGATATTATGTCCAGAGAGTAAGTTGTTGATTTCAGATAACAAACTATTTCTTCTAGGATTTTTAAATCAACCATTTTAAATCGTGACAAAACATCAGAGTTCATCAGAGTAAAATTTGTTGCATTTCTCAGTGGAGAAGAGCTCTGGGCTGAACTGTTCAGGATTGGTAAGTTTTTCAATCATAGCAAACAGAGTGTGAGAATTATTGACATTGTTGTTAATCATTTCAGATAAATGCAGCTGTCTGACCTTGTACAGCTCATTGTTATAATTACGAAGGCTTTGTTTGTGCACCTCATGGTGATTTAAAATGTTATTTTCCTCCACTTATGTTCAGATTTCCTGCATTCTTTTTCAAGTTTGTGACAATAGTGATGTTTCTCCCTTGGGTTTTTCTTTTTGCTCATAATGGTCTTTATTCTTATCAGTGCAACAGCATCCATTACATTCAAGATTTTCAAGTTGAAATGATCCAACAGTCGGTCTGCATCCGAGTCGCCAGTCATTGGTAACATTCTGTAGCTAGGAAACCGAACAAATGAAAAAAAAATGAAAATGGAAGCCTACTAGCTCCCAGCTTGTTCTCAGAGCAGCTGCCTTTAGTATGTTTACTACAGCAGGGACTCTGAATGCATCATGGCAGGCTATCTTTGTTTAGAACTCTACTGCTGCTCTTCCCTGTGCCCCAGACAGATGATCTAGGAGGAGGAGGGGGTGCCCTGTGTTTCTTGGAAGACGGTTGTCACTGAAGTCCTTTAAATGAAATGTACAAAAAAAAAAAAACTTTGCTTAATCCTATAATCAATATAAAAAAATCTGAATCAATGTCTTCCCATAATATTAAAGAGCATGTTCCACTTTATTTTAGATGATTCATATACACATACCTCAAACAAAATTATACAAGCTATGTATTCATAGTTTTTTTTAGCATGTTGTTTTCTGGATTCAATGGTCAGTTTATAAGATGTGTTCTCATTTTAAGGCTTTTTTTTTTCAAACAGGATCATCAGAGGAAGCTGAGAAAATAATTCAGCTTTCAGATCTCCGACAAGTCACCATCTTAGGGAAGGGTGACTGGGTCAGGGTTCAAGACGAACTGAACAGGAGGGATAAAGAAAAGGAGCGTATAAGAGAGGCTGCCAAACAGAGAGAAGCTCTGAAACTGCAGGCACAAGAGGTGGTGAAACTGTGGCCCAACAGCATTGCTGTAAGTTCCAGTACATGTCTGCACCCTGATATTACCTGCTTTAATATGGCCATGCATGTCTAATCGGTTGAAAACAGTGTAACACACAAAAGCATAACATCAGAATTATTCCATGTGTGTGCATTTATTCCAGGCCCAAAGGCAAAGGAAGCTAGAGGCAAAGAAGATTCGAGATCAGATTGAGGAGGAGAAAAGGAAATTGATGGATGCAGAAGAAGTCAATTACAGGGAACAAAAGCGTAAAGAAGCCATTGAAAAAGCCAAGACTCAGCTATATTATCAGACAAACCGGGTGAAAGGACTACATGTGAGTACTGGTTCAGGAATTTACGTACCACTTGTACATAGTACATCACATTCAATTCTAGGATGAGAATTCTAATGAATTATTGCTGCATCCCCAGAGTGCACTCCTGCTGACTGAGGTGCTGAAGGAGAGAGAGGCTCAGATTGATCTGAAACAACGAATAAAGAGTGCCACCAAAGGTGTGGATAAAGAGTTCATGGAAATGGTAAAGACTAAAGAAGATGAAGCCGTGAGAAATGAGCAGGAGAAGACTCTGCAGAAGAAGCTTGAGAAGGAGGCTGTTGCGGAAGACCTGAAGAAGCAGTAAGGTTTACTAATAAACCACTGTAAAATTAGTATGTCATTTGCTGTATTCCTGTGAATTTTTTTCTGTGGTGGAACTGCAGGAGAACATGTACCAAAATTACATTTAAGTATGAAAATGAGGCTCAATTACTCTTGACTTTGATGAATCCCAAATGAGAACCTTTGATCAATGCATTGATTAAAAACTCGGGAGTCGAACACCAGAATGTTTCCCTTTCTTCAGGGTAAATGAAAAGCAGCTGTCAAGAGAGCAACAGAGGCTGGAGAACATGAAGGATGGAGAGGAAATCCAGCGTCTTCAAAAGCTCCACCAGAGGGAGCAAAGAATGGAGTCAGAACGGCAAGCAAACCAGAAGAGAAACCTCATGCAAGCTCACCTGGTTGGATCACATTAGCACAGATCATCAAGTATGCCCATCCTCATAGTCACACATTTAGTTTCCGAATGCATTGTCTGTGTTTTACAGGAGCATCTCACCAACAGGGACCACATAAAAGTGGCTGATGCACAGAAACAGGAGGCGGAAGAGAAACAAAGGAAACTTTTTGTGTCTGCCAAACAGAAAATGATGGTGTTACGGAAAGAAAGAGAAAAGGAGTTGTTTAGGTATGAACCTACAAAATAATAAGAATGATAAAAAAGATCTTGGTTTACTAATCACATTCATAAGATCTTTTTTCTATCTACCAGAGAGGCTCAGCAGCACAGAGAACAGATCTTGAACAAACTCACAGCTACACAGCAGGAGCAGATAGACAGTGAGGAGCAGAGGATTGCTAAAGCTGTAGCTGAGAGAGATGCAAAACAGGCGCATCTGCAACTGGAGGAGGAGGCGAGGAAGGCTGCCATGTTGAAGTCGATTGTTGCAAACAGAGAACTCATGGTAATAGGGGTCTCATGCATGAGTATTTTCTGCCTATCCAAAGTGTTGTTTAATCAGCCAAACACAATTTGTAACACAAACTACCTCACCAGAAACAAGAAAAAGAGAAGAGGGAGAAGATCGCTGAACAGGACTCCCGAGATGCACTTCAGGCAAAGAGGGAGGCTGACAGAATATTTTCTGAAAAACAACAGCTGAAGTCAAAGAAAATTAGAGAAGATCAGAAAAAACTACAAGACTTCAATGCAGCACAAATGGTAATAATCTAAAAAAAATGTGTATTTTTTTTCGAAAAAAAAACCCCAACAATTATAGGTTTCGTTTTATTTTTTACTAATCATTTTAAAGTACAAAATACAAATTCAATTCATACTATACAGTATGAGCTTGTAAAAAAAGGGTAACCCAAGAAGCTTCTGTAGCTTACGAACGGGGCCCAGAGACATCAAAACAACAATATTACATTATGACAATAACCTTGAATCTAACCTAACCCTAACCATCTAGCAATTTCATCAGTACAAAAACTACAATAACGACACAAATATCAACACATCAGGTACAAGTTCATGAAACTACAACAGATAGCTGAGCTCGATTTAGACATAATTTAGCAACAGTTTTTGTTTTAATCTTTTTTTAAATATAGACAGTGATGCAGATTCTAATCGTGCTCTCAACCTCATTCCAAGTCTGTGGTCCTTTAACGGTTACATTAAGACTAGTGCATTTCAGTTTCCGTCTCTTCCCCTTTATAAGTTGTTTGTCTCTCTTGTTGTATTCATGAGTGGGTAAAAAAATTGGGATGAGATGGCAGAGTCTGTCGTTGAGTCTAAATGCTACATTATACATCACACAGGCATTGTGGAAACTGTTACATTCAGTGAGTTTCAAAAGTTTGTATCGGTAGAAAAGAGGATCTTGGTCCATGATATTACTCTTAATTACCTTCTTTTGTAAGGTCTTTAGTTTCTCAAGGTAACTGGGATATGAATTACACCATATAATTGTATATATTATGTTGTCTGTTACCTTACAAAAGACTTGTTTAATGTTAATCTTTCATTTTTCAAACACAGGCTGAAAAAAGCGCCAAGTTTCAACGGATGAGGGAGGAGGACCAGGAGTTTGAAGAGAAGAATGTAAAATTCAGTGCTGAAGAGGAAAACAATTTCCAGAAGTATTCACAGCATGTCATCAGCACTGCATTAGAGGCTAAGAGAAATGTCTTCCCACTTTACAAAGCAGCAAGAGAAGGGATTGGAGGTGGACCTGGTCCTGCTTTTAGTGGAGTCAGGCCTACCTACCTTGTTCAGGATCGTACTGATGCTCAGATGCCCAAATATGTCACAAGTGTGACAGAAAACATTAAAAAGATTCATGAAGCTGCAGATATTGAGGAGGCAAAGAAGAGACTGGGATTCATATGGTGATACTTCCCTCACAGCTTATCTTATTCATTTAGATTTGAGGCAAAGATAACTGTACATCATGACCTATAGGTGTTGTATCGCACAACATTTAGATTTACATAATATAATACATTGCATTGAAGGATTCCATGGGATTTTGAGCTCAAAAGTTATTAAAGGGGGGCATCATGTCATTTTCAGGCACATATAGTACCCTTTCATAGCACAATCAAATAACTGTGTTACCTTCAGTTGTTTTGAAAATGCTGGATATATAAAAAACATTTTTAAAAATTTACTTTGCATGTCTGACTCCTTGAAAATGTGCTTCTGTCTCTTTAAGACTCTTCTACCCTTTCCAACACTCCCCTTTCAGCACGTCATCACAACAGTGATTCATGCCGTCCATGGACGCCGTTTATAATCATTCTCGCTGTTGTAGTTTGCTAGTTTGCAAAGGGCCTACATTATAAAATACTGTCTGAAATGGCAACACAGGATATTGTACAACCTTATACGTACAATCCCATATCGGACCCAGAAAGTGACTTTGTGAAGAACTACAGAGGCTCTTACAAGACGTCTCAGCTCGGTAATATACCTCCATGTCATCCTCTTACAACCTCATAGTGTTTGTTTATGAGGAAGAGTAATAATGATGATTAGGTAGTAGGCTATTGGAAAGTCACTATCGGAGCCAAATCCCACCATGTGTTTTCTTATTACTGCTAGCGCTACTTTGCTGCAGGTGAGTGTGGGAGGCGGGGGTAAGAAGTGCTCTTGGATTGGGTTGGAGCTCGGCGAGGGAGATGAGGAGCTTTGCAGAATAGGAGGTGCTATGCAGTAGCAGCCATTTTGGCACCACTCTGTGGCTTTCATTGGAGATTCAGGGATTTCCCAAATATACATTAATGAGTCAAAGAAACCCTTGGGGCATGTTTTTGGTGAGGAAATTACATAACATAATAAAAAGCTCAAAAACTCAATTTTGCATCTTACCCCCCCTTGAACTTATATATTTGGTTGCTTCCACCATACACCAGGGAGACTAAAAAATACCTTACAAAAAACGTCAACATTGAGAAGTTGGCCGCAAAGCGTCAAATCCACACATCTTGTATAATTTCATTCCTGAACACAGACAGATTTGACTTGCTAAAATTGTACTTGCTTTTCATGTTCGTCCCTAAGAGATTTTTTTGGGATTCAGTCCTTATTCTATGTAAGAACCCCCCCATAAAAACAGTTTATCTTGAGTTAATTGAAGTCTCATCAGCAGTCTATTAATGATATTGATACTCTCAACACTTTTAGTCTTATTTTGAATTTCAGGTCATCCAATTTAAAACAATCATCGATCCCATCCATCCAATTTCTTAACCCACTTATTCCAATGCATGCTCACAGAGGGGCTGGAGCCTAACCCAGCTGCTACAAAGCAAGAGGCGTAGTAAATCCTGGACAGATCACCGGTCAATCACAGGGCCAAAACCGAGAACCAACCACTCTCACTCCTAGGGAGAATTTAGAAACGCCAATTAACCTAAGATGCATGTTTTTGGACTGTAGGAGGAAGCCGGGGTACCTAGAGAGAACCCGTGCATGCACTAGATAGAACACGCACACTCCACACTTAGGTCCCAGACAAGTTTCGAATAAGGAACCTTCTTACTTTAAGGCCATGGTGATAAACACTGTGCAGCCCTTAAACCATAATCATTGCAAGTAAAATAATAGGGAACATTCAGTCAGTGACTTGATTTACTTAGTCATGTAAAAGGTTTATTTTCTTTTTTTCTACAAGTAGCATCTGATGTCTTATGGTTACAAAACATGAACACCAGAGCACAGCTTTATCTTCCCTGACAGATGATAAATACAAACGTGTTAGGTTGGTACATGTGAGAGGAAAATGTTGAGGCTCTTGGATTCTGTTGCACTTCTGTTATTTTCATTTTCACTGTAGGCCCTATGAGACAGTCTAGACTTGACAAATGGTAACTAAAAAGGAAAGACAAGAAAAAAATACCCTCATACATTAAAACATAAATTGTTATATTTATATTTTTAAACAGAGGTAACTGGATTTTCTTGAGCACTTAGCAAAAACAAGAGATCTATATATTAATAAAAACAGGAGGAATGATTACACTAAGTGAAACCTGACCATAAACATGTGGGAATGTTAGTTTTACGTCAAATTTAGTAAATTGTAACTCTGCCCACTCATGTCTGTTCACAATAGAATGTGAAAAAGTGAAATATCCTCAATGCAGTCAGGATTTGTTTTAAATACTGATAAATTTCAGTAGGTAATATATTCCCAAATGGGAGATGTATGATTCACACACAACAAACTGCACGGATGTGCTCAAAGTCTCAGAGTTACATCTCCTACAGGTAAAAAGCATTTTTTGCCTCAATAGCAAAAACATTATCCGATAACTGTTACAGTATGATCAAGTATCTTAAAAGGTGGATTTTGTATACAGCCACTTAGCTGAAAACATTTGCAGAACACAGAAAATGTAATGGTTCAAAATGAACTGCATAATGAAAGGGAGACAACCAAGCAGAGAAGATGACTCATCTAAGTAAGTTTCCAAGTTCCTGTAAGAACATTGTTTATTGTAATTTTGATTGCAAATAAATGTTTTGGACTCAGTATTTAGAATACTATTAAAAATTACTACATATCAAACTAAGCTTTAGAATTCAATCAACACTTCAGCAGATTTCTTATGACCAACTTGCAAAAAACAGAGTCCATACAAACAGCTTGTCTCTTGGATTTGCACAAATTAGCATTTTCTCTGAGAAAAAAAACAAAAATCAGTTGAACAGGATTACAGTACAAGATTGTTGAAGGGTAAAAAAGTAATAGAGTAAAAACATTGACAGGGTCAAAGCATGCATCACAGTATCAATCTTATCTTCCAGACAGGGTTAAAAAAATTAAATAAAGAAAAGAATACAACAACAAAAAAAAAAAACATCTTGACATGGAGAAAAGTACTTTTTTATGTGTTCATTTTCATTTGAAAAAAAAAAAACCCAAACAAAAAAAAAGAGCCAGCTATCAAGGTAACTGCATGGGCAAAATAAAATTGATCAAACAATTCAAGACATTTAAAAACGAAAAAAATCTGCAATACGAGTTTCTGTTGTCATATAAAATGAAAAGAATATCTTCTACTTTTACACAGGTTTGGATGCAGTTTATAAGAAGTCATATTTTCTCTACATGGGTCTTACATCTACCCTTCAACAGTGATATGCACCGTTTATGTTTTTTAATAAAAACAAACACAAAAGGACAAAATGAGATTTTGGGTTTGTCCATCACATCTACAGTTGAGTTAAAGTTTGCTCGATACGGCAGACTTTCTATTTGCAGGTTTGTGCAGCTGTATTAGATCTCCTTTTCATTTACCATCGAGTCCTTGTTGGTATAGCACAGTTAACAGTTTGACAGATATTTACATGTTACTTCTGTAGGAAGTGAGGCCTGTAAATAAACCTCTGCAGATGGAAAACTGGTATTGCGTACTACATAAATAGGGAGTTTACAAAAAAAAAAAGAAAAAGAAAAAAAGAAGAACTTATTAGTCGCTGTCAGAGCTGGAGCTAGATCTCGACCGATTCCTCTTGCCATCAGTTTTATTTTTGCCTTTTGCACTATCTTGTCTGGCTGGACTTCTTCTGTCTTTGGATTTAGAAGCACTATCTGCTCTTCTTTTAGAGTTTGGACTTCTTTTTCTTCTTTCTGCTCTATCGCTCTCAGAGCTGCTGCTGCCTCGTCTCTTTTGGCTGGCAGCTTCTCTGTCTCTTCTATGAGATGATCGGTCTTTACTGTGGTCTCTCTTACGACTCCTGCTTCTGGAGCGCCTGCCTCTGTGAGAGTCTCTCGTCCTGTTCCTGTCTTGACTTCTTGATCGCCGATCTTTATCCCTGGATGTTCCTTGGCGCCTATTCTCCCTTTCACTGTTGTGTCGTCTTTCTTTACTCTTGCTGCGTTCTCTACCTCTCTCTTTGTCTTTTTCTCTTTTTTCTTCTTTATCTTTGGAAACTGCACGTCCACCTCTGTCCCTGGTTCTGCTGCTGGATCTGTGCTCATCTTTAGTAGATGCTTTCTCCTTGCTTAGTGACTTTGACCCAATTCTCTCACCATTTTTTCCTTTTGGGTCTTCTTTAGGCTTTTTATCTGATTCGTGACCCTTATTTCTATCTTTACTGTGATCTGAATCCGACTCCTTTTCTTTCTTATCAACATTTCGTTCTTTACTTCTGGAGCGACCTCTTCTATCGTCACTTTTGTGCTTATTATCTCTGCTTTTTGACCTTTTACTTTTTTCTCTGCTTTTACTGCGACTTCGAGATTTATCCTTTTTCTTTGCTCTGTGTTTGCTCTGCTTCTCATCCTTTTCTACGCCTTCCTCTTGACTTTTAGACCTATGAGACCGAGAGTTTTTGTCTTTTTTACCCTCAGTTGAGTGTTCATGCTTCGTGTTAGAGAGCCTCCTCTCTCTCCTTGGGGCTCTATTTTCCTCATCCTTTGACTGGTTCATGTCACCTCTGTTAAAAAGAAACAACATAATAAAAACCGGTAAATTAACTTGCTATCTGACATGGTGAAACGATCTACCCAAAGAAGTTTCAACAAATCCAATTATTTGAGACACATTATGCAAAAATTCTGAATTTTTATAAACTATATTTCAAGTAACCCAACTTTTGTTATGATCAAGGTCTGCTTATTTTGCTTTATAGCAACTGTAATTACACAACAAAAATAAAAAGATTAGCTTTTAAATTGAAATGAAAAAGCTTTCTCTGTGTTAAAAGAAAAGTACAGTTTTAAGATCCATCGGGCTGGCGTATATATTTTTCAAATGGAATTAGTCGGGGCAGCGCATTTCAACCTCTAAATAAGACATTATCTGCCACAAAATGCCTTAATTTCACCAGTGTTTAGTTATTAGTTGTTGCACTAACCCCCCTGTGCCTTCAGAATGGGTAGAACGCAAGTGTGAACGCGCCCTTAGAGGCTGAAATGCATCACATCTCTCTGCCGCTGTGCCTCCCGCTCACACACTACCCCGGTGCCGCCCTTCCACTTTTGTCACTGTTTTTGAGTCCTTCACGTGATCGGGAGGAAGAGCGGCAGAGAGATGCAACAGAGAGATGCGACAGAGTTGCAAAATTGCAGGCGCGGCTCGAATTGGCTGTTATTTTAGCGTAACATATTTTAAACTAAGCGGTTAACCGGTTTCAACCGGCTAATGACGCACAGTGGCTGGTCAATAAAATCTTTAGTTTTCGCCATCCCTAGCCCCGACCACTTTGATTGAATGTTTATGTACACCAGCGCAACGGATCTAAATATCTGTGAGTTTATGAACGCATTTCATGCTATAAATGAGGTCCAGGTTAAAAAAACAGTACTTTTCCTTTAATTTGTGCTGTATCTGTCCACAGTGAAGAGCCCTGATTTAAATTAAAGTGAGAAGATCTTACTTGTCTCCTTTAATCCAGCGTTCTCCTGTGACTGCCCTCGTCCTCTGACGCTGCATTTCCTGACGCCAGTGCGGAGGGGTTTCACTGCGCCAAAAACGGTCTCTAGATCTCGAACGAGAGCGTGATGGGGTTCGATATCTCTGTTAGAGAAATGAAAATAGTTTACTTTTTATGTAATTCTTACAGTAAAATCCACTAGACCAAACTTTGGTGAAATTTTACAAAGCTTTAGTCAGTTAGGCTCGATCACACCTTGGTGAACCGGTTAAGCTCAACCCGGTTCCAAAAAGACAGCCTGCGGTCACACCAGCCATGTCGGTAACGCGCCACTCTGAAAAGACCTTATTTGCATGACAATGATGCAATTGCGCTGAAACCTAAAATCGCGCCCAGGCCCACTTCCAGAGCTGGGCCGAGGATCTGCGCTGCGGNACTGCTGTTCTGTCCCGGGTAGGACGTAGGTGTGACCGAGCCCTTAGTATTCATAACTAAACCGTGAAAAATATATTTATTTGCCCTTTTTTTATGTAGTGTACTGAACTTACCCTTGGTCCCCTGCCTTTGATCTTGCGCCCAGATCGGGTTGTCACGACAAGTCGTCTGTTATAGGCTGATTGAGAGTTATACGTTAAGCCGGAACTGCAAAGAAAACAGGAAAAATAAGACCTGGAAACAGCTGATGGTGTCCTATTTAGGGGTTTGTCCTTATGAAGATCAAACACTAACTTCTCTCTTGGCCTGTCGTCTTTCTTTCTCTGATCCTTATCAATTTCGTCTGACTTCTGGACAGTCTGAGGGCTTCTCCTCATAAGAAATCGATTCTCTGGGATGGGTGGGATTTCTTCAGGACGTACAGTAGATGTGACCAAGTCTTCTTGCTCCTTCTCTTCCGCGCTCTCAGGTTCTGACCTGTGAACATACTCAGAGTTGAGATGCTGGATGTTGCTTCCAGAGTAGACAAAAACAACTGCCTGAATAAGGCATATACCTTTTTATGTCCTTTTCTTTTTCCTTCTTCTTCTGTTTCTTTTTTAGCTTTTTTGCCTTCTTTTTCTGCTTCTTGGATTCTTTTCCTGACTCTTCAGAATCAGAAGACGACTCTGAGGAGCTCTCTGAGTCACTGGAGCTGCTGCTGGAACTGGAGGCCTTTTCTTTCTTCTTCTCGTCTTTCTTTGCTACAAATACATAAACAGTGTTAAAAACCCATTTTAGATGCTTAAAAACCCCCACTCATTTTAAAAAGAAATATTCAAAAGAAACAAACCTTTAGATTTAGGGATGAGCTCTCCACAGTTCAAAACTTTCACCTCAGCATATGGCCGGCTATTAGGATCAGCTTTTTGGTTCTCCATGGTTTGAACAACCTCTTGCCCGGAAATCACATGACCAAAAACAACATGGACACTGAAAACAGTAAAGTTAAAAATATAACACTGGCTACATGTGAATCAGTTTAAATTAAAAAGATATTGAAGGGCACCTACCCATCCAGATGCGGTGCAGGCTTTGTTGTTCTGAAGTGTCATCAAGGGCCATTGAAGAGACAAGGCATACATTTATTTGCAAGGCTTACATTAACAACTAATAGAATAAATTAACAATATGTACCAATGAAATATAGTACGAACATGAAAAACTGCGATCCGTTTGTATCTTTGCCCCTATTGGCCATAGACAGCAGATAGTCCTTGTTGTGTTTAACAGCAAAGCTTTCATCTGGGGGAAAAGCACAAGATTGTACTTCCATCTTGAAGGCAATGCTGGTTTGGATAACAACTGACAGCTCTGACAATGGCCTCTTTACCTTCAAAAAAGCCTCCATAGATGGATTCACCTCCTCTTCCATTACCTATGATGTTAAAGAGCACATTAAACATAAGAAACTGGTTTAAAAAAAAAGAAGAAAGAAGCAAATTATGAAAATGCACTTGATTGCTAGATACCTGAATTAATTTAGCCAGTTCAGTTTCAAATTACTCATATTTAGCCATTTTCATGTATGAGCTAAAAACATTCGTGAAAAAACTGCAGTGCTGTGTTTACAAGACAGTGTAATTGACAGAAAAGGCTACCATAATAATAAGCTTTTAGATTAATGGCATGGAAGGAAACGCGGATAATAGCCTAGTTCAATCAAGTTGCAAAGCACGTGTTAAGACAAGTTGTTACCATTACCTAGTTTGAAGAGAATAAACTAGCCAGCATGGTGCCATCAGCAGGCAACAGTGTAGGTTAAGTTACACAAAGCTGCAATTTCTTTTAGAACATGTTCAGTTGTGAGTAACACATCCACTTTGTCAGAACAGAGTTGCATTAGGGGTTTCCATCTGAGCAACTTTTGTGAAGAAGGCAAAAATGACCTCAAGAAAGCAAAGAAACCTTTTGTGATAGAGGAATTTGTACTTTTCAAAGTTTCCATTCACATTTACCACATTAAAAAACACAGCCCAACTGATGATGTGCAAAACAATGTACAGACAGGTGGAAAATGAGTATAAATAAGTTTTTGAATCCATTGAATGGGTCATATCTTGAGGCAAATCATGAATTTCCTAAAGACAATTACACCATCCATCACCTTTGATAACTCACCTTCACTGAAATCTCCTCCTTGAATCATAAAGTCTTTAACAATTCGATGGAAGAGGCATCCTTTGTAATGAAGGGGTTTCTGGGTACCTTTACCAATGCCTTTTTCACCTAAATAAAGCAGCAACAGCTGGTAAATTCAATTTGTACTGTTAAAAGTAACGGTTTCTGAGAGACAGAGTGAAGGAACTCACCAGTGCATAAGCATCTGAAGTTTTCACATGTTTTTGGACAGATGTCAGAAAACAGTTCAATCACAACTCTGCCGACTGTGAAGGAGCATCAAGGTAAAAATAATTCAAATTTAGTCAGTTTACCCACAGAGATATTATATTCAGTAAAACAGATCAATAAAACAAAATAAGTGTAGACAACTCTTTCCAACAAATTAGATCTACATTAAATCTAAATGATCCCACTGGAGACTGGATGTGGTGCTGCTGTATTATAAAGTGTCAGACCACTTCAGTTAATAACCTTCATACCCATGAAGACAAATAGTAAACAACTCGTGTCAACAATATAAAACAGTAGGCAACCACAAACGACACGTTTTACATGACCATATGGTGAACCAGCAGATTTGTAGGACAGGTTCAACATTAAGTTATTATTTCAAGCCGTAGGCAACAGAATGGAAAGGTTTGTCATGATAGGTTGCATTATTATTATTATTAGATAATATATCACAAAACAGGGAGAAAGATGGAAGTAATCTTACTAAGAACATTACTGATCCCTATGTCAAGGAAGCAGCGAGGACGAACTTTGATCCCCATGGTAACTCAAAACACCTACAGGGAAGACATAAAGACAAGTGACAAATAAATACCCACAATTAGTTGTTATGGGAAATACACGAAACTTGACGAGTCGGAAGTTAGCAGCCGAAATAACACCTTAGTGTTGCACAGCTAAAATAGCTGAGGTACAGCTTCAAATTACAAAGTCAGGAAAAATAAACAAAAAACATCCTTGCTATTCGCTCACATGGTATCAATTTAACAACAGGATACAAAACAAGGTTAAATAAATTGGCTCAACAGCAACAGCCAACGCTGTGGCAACAGCTGGATAACCATGTTCGTATGTTTTTGACTGGCTAGTTCGCATGACGCTCGGTGGCTATGGTTTACAAAAAATGACCTGTTGAACAAATTGCCGAGACATATTTTCAGTGCATCTATACAACAACTTTCCATGTTTTCCTTTTTCGTTCATCTGGACTCTAAAATAATAATATACAGACAGACGGTAGAGGTAGACACAATATACGAAGGCCTCGTGTTAGCATTAGCTAATTCGCCTCACGTTAGCAATAACCAGACATGCAGAGGTGTTTCTACTAAATGTGAACCTAGCGGTTTTCGGCGTAGAAACTGTATAGATGTCACCAAGATGATGGCCATGGGAATCAAATCACCTGGAGTGCCAAGGATTTCAGTCAATACAGAGAGCAGCTCTTACAAATGGCAAAGATGAAGTTTCATTCAGAGTAAGGTTGCCTATTTTCTAAAGATGGCGCGACAGAGACGTCAATGGATGTCGAGAGTCGTGCACGTCGTGCACTAGTCGGAGGGTACTTATGCTCTAAAATTTACCTGCCAGGTACAAAATTCCCATTTGGTATTAAAATAACTTCTTCCTGTTTGGCATGAAGTGCTTTGTTAACAGTCAGTTTTACAGACGTCGTCATGAACTCTGTTTATTTGTTAAAGAATTCCGCACCATTTCTTCCACTTGACTGGAAACAGCGGCCCTGTTTAGTGCTTCAGTAGTTTACGTTGCAAAGTGATTTTCAAATTGTATATGGACCATATGATTTCCATGATAACAAACGTTAACTTGTATTACAGCTACTACGCCATGAAAAAAATAAATAAAAAGTCTATCACAACAGCTGTGCTACTGTTAAAATCTGAACCTCCACGAGCTGATGCCTGAAAAGTATTACTCAGGGTTTAAAATACTCTCTACACATTATGTCATTTGCTACGGAAGTGCATGTCCTCCTCAGCACCATAGGCTCAGCACACATGCTAGGTAATTTTGACTTTGAACGATTATTATGACCGGTTTATATTTACGCCACATAGATAAACCATTTATTTGTTTTGATAATAAGAAATTTTGAGGATAATTCTGATCGACTGAGGAGAACAGCCATTTTAATGTGATTATCTTTGTGTCCACATGAGCACCGCGTTTGTAAGCTGAATTTAGAAGCTGGTGTCTTGCTCGAGTAGTAAAAGAAAGTGTCAGTTTCCTCGCGTCTTTCTTGAAAGACTAGGTTAGCATATGGCATACTGAACTGCCTCTGTCATGTAAGTTCTTGATTTCTAACACAGTGTAAGAGTATCGTAAGACCTTGACATATGTGCAATGTTTGACTCGCATTTAAGACATTTTACTTATTGTGTTGTTTTTCAGCTGTATGGGTCCTTATCTGATCATTACACATCTTTTAACGCAAGTGCAATTTTGTGGTTGTGATTCGCCTGGTCCAGATTGCCTATCAGCTGACATTGAACTGGGCAGTGGACAGTGCAAAAATGAAGATCTTACTGCATATCTGACCTGATCTCTGGTTTGTGATGATGTTTCGGCTCCGACGTGTAAACACCTGCCTTCGAAGGTTCCTTCATGGGGGAACAGTGCATAGAGACCAAGTCCTGGAGCGGCTGCAGGTTTGCTCTGCTGAAGACCAGGTGTTTGATGTGGTGGGCAAGAACAAAGCCAAGTTGACAGTGGAGCATGTGAGCTGTGCTGTGGGGATGCTGTGGCAGTTTCAGAAAGAGAGACCTCAGCTGCTCAGGACTGTTGACCACATCAGAAGTCACCCACAGCTCTTAACTCTCCGGGTTTTAGCAGAGAATAAAATCGTTCTTATGGATGATTTCATGCTGGTTGACATGCTTTATGCTTTCCTCAGGTATGTTAACATACACAGTCTATTTTGTAACTCTTAATTTGAATTAAACATTTAAACATACTTTATTGCTGTCCTTTCGGTAGGCTGAACATAGAGGATCATGACTCGCTTGTGCAGCAGATGGTTTCAGAAGCTTGGCTAAGACTAGACAGGTATGTTTGCACAACATTTCCCTAAATATATCATATTTATAGTGATTTGAAAAAGAAAATTGGCAGCATAAAAGCTTCAGAGATTGAAACCATGTTTTTTTGTTGCATATTTTCCATTTAAGCACTAACATTTTACAAAAACTTTTTTGCAGACTTCCAATGTCATCTCTATCCAAGCTTGCCATCTGTTTAACTCATCAGAACCTTCACCACAGTCCTCTAATGGGTCACATCACCTGCATTTTGGATCAGAAGTTGTCGTCTATTGATGACCCCAGGTCAGTGTTGTAACAATAAGGTCCAATGACTTTTTGAATATACTGGAAGTACCTGACATAATGTATTTGATACCAATAATGATATTGTACAGTCAATAGTGTTTACAAGTCACTCTTTTTTTTTCAGGATCTTGACTGCTTTTATGGTTAGTGTGTCGTCCCTTGTGTCTCCCCGGCTGCGGGATGCTCTCATCAGCAGAGCAGAAAATGTCTTGCACACCATGGATCCCTCGCATTATAACTCGCCACGTAAAATGGTGCAGTTTCTGCGCCACATTAAGTATGTTCACCGACCTCTGCTGGAGAAGTGCAATGAGTTACTCTTGCTCAACATTCCCAGACTGGATGCGGAAAATATCAGCATCATCTTGGGTCTGTATCAATCCCTTCAGTTCAACAACTGTGACTTCAAGCTGGCTGCTAAACAAAAACTGATTGAACTGATGGATACAAGCACTGATCCTGTTTCCTTCTCTAAACTGTTTGTTGCTCTGGCTCCCATTGCCAATCAGGAGATCAGAGAAAGGTTGGTATCATATCAGTGACATGATGAATGGAAATCTAACCGGTTACTACTGTCTTTTAGTCCCACTGGTCTACTATGTGGTTTCCCCCCTCTTAGATTGGAGAACACTGCCCTCATGTTGGCTGATGAGTTCAGCCCTCAGCAGGCTTTGGCTGTAGCTGAAGCACTGGAGGAGGTTCAAAGTAGAAACCTTAGTTTACTGAACAAGTGAGTTTATCTCTTCCTCCTAAAGCACTAACATAAGTAGTGAGGCCCATAGGGAAATATAGATGTTTTCTCTCTTAAGAGCTAAGATGTGTAGAATGTATATAAAATGGTCTAAACCATTAAATTCCTTAATTTTATTTAAAATGGAACAAAGACGGTAGATTTGGTCCAAAGTGAGAAATGTAATTTGTCAAAAGCAAATGATGTTGCAGTAAAAGCAAAAACCACTCCACGAGGAGCACTTCTGAAAACCCTCTTTATTAAACAAAATTTGATGTTGAATCTGCAAATGCAAGTTAGAATTTTACAGAATAGACAAATTATTAAAATAACCATTAACTACATTTACTGACGGTGCATCCTCAAAGATAACGAGGAGAAAAACGTCTGCCTTTTTTTTTTTAAACGGTCAGTGTATGTGGTGATTTTTGGTCACATTGATTTATAAGGCATTGGTTACTTGCACATCTGTAAGGACACTATTTATGTTGAAGAATATGCAAAAAATTTGGAGCCACATATGGTGCAATCCAGACGATATTTTCAGATTTTTTAGGGAATGCCTTGCTTATGTCAGCAAACATACCCTAACACATTGTAGACCTATTACAACAGACACAACACAGTGATAAGAATACCTCTGTTGCATCTTTCTAATATTTTTTTAACATTTTGCTAGCATCAAACTTAAAATGAGCATATTTGTTATTTATTAATTTATTAATGTTATTTTTCATTAAAAAGTACCATTTTAACATGTTTCACCTGATTTTAGTGAAATGTAGATTTGAAATGATTTTCAATCTTTGCATTTTTCAATCTTCTATATTTTATACAACAATGAGATACCGAAAACAAAGATTGGAATTGAAAGTTCACTCTCGACTTTGAGTAAAAATCCAGTAGCAATATCTGTTTGATACTTACCTTAATTTCATTTCCCAGAATTGCATCGGTAATCCAGAAGAACATTCATGTCTACAAGTCAGTGGAGGTGGCCAGAATCACCCAAGCCCTTTTTCTGTTGCACTATCATAATCCAGAGCTCTTCACTACACTTAAAAACACTATGATCAAGTAAGTGATTATCAAATGACCAACCATTGCATTCAAGTTTGACTGAATAAAAAGAAGACTAATAATACTTTATCTTGCAGATTTTTGCAGCACAGTTTCTACCCCTATGAAGTGACTTTGCTAATTCGGGTACTGTCCACACTTCCTTCCCTACAACTTGATGAGAGTGTGGTCTCAAAAGTAGATGCAGTGGTCGCACAGTGCAACCTTAGTGAGCTCAACACTCTTTCTTTCGCCGTTGCCAAATGGATCCGAAATGATTCATCCTACCGCCACAGCACCCACAGCAAATATGTCCGCGTACTGCAGACGCTGAGCCGCTGTGGACATGAGAGGCTGCAAACAGCTGACCGGCTGGACTTTGTGCTCGAGGAGCTCAAGTACGTCTCGGGCGAGTGGTTTGAGGAAATGCTGCTCGAAGAGTGCATGGTCACGCTTAAGAGGATGATGGGTCAAATTAGCTGGGCCAATGCTCATGAGCTGGCCGTTTTCCTCACCAGAACAAATCACCTCTGCCCTCCTCTGATGGACAGAATTGCCAGTGTGGCCACAGAACACATTGACAAGGTGCTTGAAAGGACGTCACAACATTTTAATCTGGGGTGACTGTACGTATATTTACTGTATTTTTCCTGTCTCATTTTAAGATCCATCATTCAGCAACATATGCCATCCTGCTACCCTTTTCTGTCCTAAACTATGAACCTGCACAGGCAAATGACCTGTATGATGCTTGTATTCAGCGCTTCACCCCACACATCCGTAAGAAAAAGTCACACTGCATATTTTTTTTCCCCTTACAGTGAGCTTACACTAATTTTTATTTTTTTTAATTTTACGTACATTTTTCTAGGCTCCTTTGATCCACATTTGCTAGTCCTCCTGGCATACTCCTTGGCAGTAGCTGACCATTTTCCTGAAGAACTCATTAGAGAAATCTTTAGCATCGACTTTCTGGGAAAACTGGACTCCGCACTAGAAAGTATGTCCCCACTTTGATTTAAATTGTGCTTCTGTGGCAAAATAATCCATCATGAAGTGTAAGCAAACACCTGGTTTTGTTCTGTGGGGTTCATGTCTTTGTTGATATTATTCTTCACAGCCCTACCCGATGGCCTCAACATGCGGACGCGACTGCGCCTTATGGAGCTCAATCGCGCTGTGTGTCTCGAGTGTCCTGAGTTTCAGGTGCCGTGGTTTCATGAGCGTTACTGCCAGCAGCTGCAAAGGAAAGGTAAGAGAACTCACAGATGAATGATTTTCTGGTTTAGGTGGGATTTGGAGTTCAGTTAATTTTGAAATTTAGATTTTTATCACCAGTTGCCTTTTAAAATGTCTATGTTTTAATATATTTTTTATTTAATTGTTTTTAGGGAATAGCAATATTAATCCTGTACAACAGCAAATCCACAAAATGATGGGCGAAGTTCTTGGTGGAAGTAACTTTGTCCAAGTGGGAGTTATTACTCCGTATTTTTACACCGTTGGTAAGTAAACGCTGTTGATCATATCCTTTCATTTTTTTCTGCTGAACAAGTCACATGAAGCAGATAGCATCCAAATTGAGCACAGGCTAATTTCCTTGTATGACAAATATTTTGAAAAGAAGTCTGATTTTTAATCATGTCCTTTATTTGTTTAGTTTGGAAAAGTGTAAATATGAACCACAGTTTGGTTCTAGCAAGCAAGCTTCATGGTCTTCAGCTATATGATGTCACTCCAGCCTGAAACAGCTTTCTGCCCTCATTCACATTTATTTTAACTCTCCTCCCACAAGAATCCAGAAGGGGCCTTTTAGTTCAATTACATTTTTTTTCAGATAACCTTCTCCTTTTAACAGACTTTCAAGTCAGCGCAACAGACGACTCCAAATAAAATCTTTAAGGGATAAAGCCTCAGTCTTGTTCACATGGACACCTAACCACTGCATGAGGGATTTTGATTTTTTTTTCCCCATTGTGGGACAATAAAGGTTTATCTTATCTTATGTGGCCTTTTAAATTGTCTTTTCAGACTTCGAATGCAAACTGGACAAACACTTGAAGCCGCTGCCTTACAGAGAGCCGAGCACCCTGCAGATCTCGAACAGTGGAAAGGTTCACTGGGATTCAAGTTCTTTGGGAAATATAAGGGATGAGTTGCCACCTGGAGCTGAACGGTAGGGCAATGCTGCACATGCACCCCATAGCCACAACTTAAACAAAAACTATGTAGTGGCTTTCTTGTGCCACTAAAATAGCTCTGTTCTGACTCACCTTGTAGGTGCTTAGTTGAATTGAGATATGTGGGGGTTAGAAGATTGGTGAACATCTTAGGTTCCCTGTTCTCAACTGTTTTCAAGCTACAGATATGTAGTCTTTGGTTTGAAGCAGGGTATTTTCTCCTTTATATATTACATCTTAAATATTTAAAAGGCACTCTTGAACTTGTTTTATGAAAACATTATGGTCAGTAAGTGAAACAACTGTGGATTCTCCTGACTTGAGGAGTTTTGTACCAGGGGCCAATGTTTCCCAGCAGAGCATTGCATTGTGGTGACAAATTACTTCACATGACATTGGTTTTAATGTTGTGGGTCATTTTTGTTTGTGTGTGTGTGTGTGTGTATATATGTATTTAGAATTTAGCTTGTGTATGAAAAACCTTGAAGACCTTTCAGAAATGTAATAAGTCTTTGTTTGGACATTTTCCCCTCTCAGTGTGGCTATGGACTTCCTTGATTCGAAGTCCTTCTGCACAAATTCTCATCATATGAAAGGTGAAGTTGTGATGAGGAAGAGGCACCTTGAAATTCTGGGATATCGTGTTATTCAGGTTAAAAAAACATTATTTTCTCCATGACATTGAATAAGTCTTTGTGGTTGTGTGGAATAGCATTTAACATCAACATTATTGTGAGACAGACGGTTAAAGAATTGTCAATATATGTCATTTTACAGATCCCTCACTTTGAATGGAACTCCATGGAGCTTTCAACACATGATGCCTGGAAGGAATATATCAAGAAGAAAATACTCTTGGAGCTTTCCTCCTGATGGCCTTATTTATAGATCAACAGAAGTGTTACATTCAGCACTGAGTGCTTATCTTGATGTTGAAAAAGGTTTTGACAGAGTGACTGAACAGTGTTTAAGAGTTAAACACTGTAAGTTGATACACATTAAGTGCTCCTTATTTTTTGTTTTAATGAAGTTGGCATGAATCTACCTCATTCATGTTAAGTGAGAGTGTATTATATGTTTTTGTATTAAATAGCATTTTAAAAATGAAATAAAATGAGTATTTTTGGCATTTCACAGTGAATTACTAAATAATGTTCAGAATTACAGGTATGTAGCATGATTTTAAATGTATTTAATATTTTGACTTCACTATTCATGTTGTAAAAAAAACAAAAAACAGTATTGTCTAAAGAAATTTCAACTACATCATAGAACATGAAAGTAACTTCTCGGTTTTATGAGATGA
Source organism: Atherina boyeri (assembly GCA_029874935.1). NCBI lineage: Eukaryota > Metazoa > Chordata > Actinopteri > Atheriniformes > Atherinidae > Atherina > Atherina boyeri. The sequence continues at coordinate 21,065 of JAPMNP010708533.1, forward strand.
GGAAAAAGGAAAGGCATTATAAAATTGCAATATATTTTATTGTAACTAAAACCTAAACTAAAACAGATGAGGCGAAGATGCCTTGTGATATGATAAAAGACAACAATAAGCTTTCAAAAACATGAACATGATTCCCTGTCCCGCAGCAGTAATCGGGAGCTTCCTTGTTACAGTTTTGGCATTTTCGCTGTATTCAGGCGCATGGAGACACAGGTAGCTCCAGCTGCATAACGCATCTCCTTGATCATGCCCGTCCACTGTTTGGTGTCCTCTTCATACCTGAAAAAGAAAGTAAACACATTAAAAGTGCATTTATAAATGAAGAGTTTTTTTTTACATTTTAAAAACTAACATTTTAAACAAAATATTTTAAAATGCACTCTTCATGCAGAACAAAAAATCAAAACATACTGCCAAATGTCAATGATTTCAGTGGGTGCACACTCTTTGTTCTCATTCTCCACCACTGCAAAGCCTCCTATGGTGTACAGCAGTCCTCCACAGCTGACCAGGTTGAGTGAACTTCTCTCTTGGGGAAATTCTGTCATAGGTGACCACCTACAACAAAATGCACACAGGTAAATCAGTAATCCTCTCTAAGGTCATTTTCTCCTCCCCCGTGTAAAAAAAAAAAAAGTAATCGTTAGCACAGTGCCACCAATTAAACTTTGTTTCCCGTCATGCACAAGATTAAGTCCCAATAATAAAACTATACAGAATGGTAATTCAAGCCCAAAAAAAGAACTTTTAGGATGGCTCATGCAAGTCAAAAAAAGTTGGGAACCAGTGATTTAACAACAATTACAGATGGAAAAAGCTCAATCATAGGTTATAATGGCAGACATCCATTTACTTGAAAATTGTACTTTAATATTAGCACTTACTTGTTTGTCCCAAAGTCATAGGATTCACATGCAGCTGTCAAGCCCTCTTCATTGACTCCTCCAGCAACAACAATCTTCCCTTTGTGGATGACAGCACCAAACATGGATCTGGGAGTCTTCATGGAAGCCACCTCCTTCCATTCTGCCCTCTTGTGGTTGTATGCAAACATCTTATTGGTTGCTTTACTTTACCGGTAGAGAATATGATCCCACATAAAGGTTAATTAAAGAGCAATACTCTGACTTATAATAAAATATCCTTGTACTGTGGTCTTACTTGTCATCTGTCTTTCCTCCAATGCAATAGATCAGTCCATTGTCAGACACCACACAGTGGCCATGGATTTTCACAGGCAACTTTTTTGTTTCCGTCCACTTCATTTTTCTACAAATGCAGATAAAGGGACAGAACATGTTTAACTATGTATTACTGTGTGTGAGAATCCACGGAATAGACATATATATGTATTGAACTTACTCCGTGTCGTAGCACAAAACAGTGTCGTGAGACTCGTTGGTCTGTAAATCTTTTCCTGCTACAGCAAAAATTAGATTTTCAAATTCGCCCAAAGCAAAGAGACACCTGGGGGAAGGCATGGGTGGGAGAGCCATCCATTCAGCTGCAAGACTGTCCAACTGAAAATGTTTTAAGATGTTTTAAAAACAAAGCATGAAGTTTGATTTTATTGTTATGTATATTTGGCAAGGCTTTTCTACCTGGTAGAAGTAGCACTGCAATGGGTTGTTTTTATCCTCTTCATCTACAAACAGTCCTCCCAGCACATACAGATTGTTCTTTTTTGATGACATACTGACATGGTTTCTGGGGATCTGCTCAGCCATCGCTCCGAGAAAACATTCATTCTCATGGCCATCATAGGCCACAGCAGCGGTGTCGTTAATCATGAGAATCATTTCTTTGGCAAACATGCCATATCTGCGGTTATCATTCAGATAACCAGGTAACTTGCCCTCCTCTCCCTCTGGGTCATCTTGCCCCTTTGTCTTCTCAGGCAGCTTCCCTGCAAATGCTTCTTTGATTACTTTGATCTTTTTGAGAAGCTCAGGATCAGCCTTAATCAGGTCATCTTTCTCCACCTTTTCCTTGAAGTACTTCTCTGGGAGCAGACGGAAACGAATGTACTCAAAGGCCTCATCCAAGGATTTCACGCGTTTGTCTTTGTCTTTTCTGATCCACTTCATGAGATATTCAAAAACGAACTCTTCTTTTTCCACATTCAACGCATCAGCTCCAATAATGGCAAATAATTCAGGTGGAGCAAGGTCTAAGAAATCATCATCCTTTGCTATGGTCTCAAAGCGATCTGCAATATAATCTCTAGCTGACATAGCCAGTCTGGCACAGTTAAGCATCAGTCCCAGTCTGTAGATGGCAAGGCAGCTCTTTGTGGTCAGCTTCTTCTGGAGATAGTTCACACAAACTGTGAACACGGAGGGAATCTGGAAGCGATTGGCAACAGCCAAAATATCCTGCACATTGTTTTCGTTTATATCAATCTCAGCTGAATACATGTAGTTTACAACCACCTCCATCATGTTTGGGTCAAGATTCTCCAGAACAACCTCCTTTCTTTCCACTTCTTTGCCATCCTCTGAGAAAAAGAGCTCCCGGAAATACGGACTGCATGCTGCCAGAATGAGCCGATGGCAGGGGATGCTTCTGTCTCCCACCTTCAGGCTACAGTCAATCAACTTATTCTCATTCAAAAGCTCTTTGAGCCCGTCCTGTAATAAAGTGCTCTGAAACAGACGCAGATCTTCCCTCAGGCCTTGGGGATCCATTCTTTTAGGACAGGAAGCAGATTGAAGAGGGGTTAGATTGTCCTAGCTACTGAAGACAGAGAACTACAGACAGCTAGGTTTGAAAGCACTTGAATATAACTGTGCTCCTCTAAATATAGCGAACCACCCCATCCGTAAAGAATTCAGGTTGGCCAAATCGGAGAGCTCACACAGCTGTCATAAAGCACAAACAACTGCGGGGGCCTTGTCACCCCTGTGATTAGTAGCAACATTGTTGTGCAGTTACACAGAAATAACATGTGATCTTTTTATTTATAATCTCTTCTCATATGAAATATAATTTGAAGAATGAAAAAAAGCAAATAAATCTTAACATAATTAGTAGTGAAGACTATTGGTGCTAGTGCTTTAGTCAAAGTTATCACAAGTGACTGAAGTCTACTACAGTAGTCCTTATTCCGGTGTGATGTACATGCTGAGTGACTCACAGTTCATTGATGGCCATGACCACTTCCTTTTGGTGTGTGCGTGATTCAGTATTAAGAGTGTGAGACATCCAAAGGGGAGTCATGTAAAACAGCAGACAGGGTCAGTGAACAGCTGCTGACACAGGAGCTGACAGATTGTCCTCTTTAAACATTTTTTAAATACTAGTACATCGTTGTCTTTGGTCTGAGATCATTATGTTCCTTTCACAAACAGCACAAGGCTACTAAATATGATCATTTAGAAAAGGGGAAAAAAAGTCTCCAACATCTATTCAAATATGTTTTATTCAAATCAAATGATAAAAACTTACAATAACTAAAGAAAATGTTCTCCACTATACATGGAATGCCATGATGATTTGTGTCATTTTGTACTTTGTTTTTAAGACAAAGTATCTATAAATAAGCTATAAATAAGCTTTGACTTAGCTTATAAATAAATAAATACATGTACTACTGTCTGTACAAGCACAATATTTAAATTTTGTATTTAGTAATCAGCCCATCACCTCCCACAACCCTTGAAGTGTAAAGCCATCTTTTAACTTCTCAACGGCGAGGCCAAGCTCATCGGAGAAAACTGCTTCACGGTCTTGTTGCTGTAGAATTACAAGTACATTAGATTTCCACACAATTTAAGAGCAGATCATATTGTAAAATATGAATTCCTTAATAATAATAATAATAATAATAATAATAATAATAATAAACATCAGAAATTACCTTGTTGCCATCAGCAAAATAGGCCTGTAAGTAAGAACACATACACACAATAGTTATGATCACAAATAATAAAAAGTACTGGTATGTTCTGATTGTGACAACAGGTTATTGTTGTCAGATGAGCAACACAAACATGAGCACTAGGCAACATTAATTCATGTTTGCTTATTATGCTGAAGGGCATTAGCTCACAGCTATTCTCAGTCTAAAACTTTAAACTCCCAGAAGAGTATTGAGTGTAAGGATGGCCAAAGGGCTCACTCACAGTGAAAGCATCAGTCTGCTCATCAGGCTCAATTTCCACGTCATCAGGAGGTTGATCCACTGTGAGTTCTTCCAGCGGCTGGGGCTGAAATCATTGTTGGGATAAACAGTACTATGACAACATGATCAGCTTGAACTGCTGGAAAACACAAAGTATTCATGGGAACATTATTAGCTGTTTTTAAAAAATTTAAATGAGTATAGAAAAAAAACTGAAAAGATTTTTATAACTGTCTTGGGTCAGGTTTTTTGTGTAATGATGAGATGAGCATCAGTGATTCTAATACTGTAAATGTATGCCTACCTTTTCCTCCATTTCATATTCCACTCCAAAGATTGGGTTGGCAGAGTAAACTTTATGAAGGGAATTGATTTCTTTCAGTGCGTCTTGCAGCTTTTCCACTGGGTCAATCTTAAACCCAAGGACATATCCTCCACTCTATACCATGAACAGAAGAATATATTGTCTATTACAAGCAACAAGACTGAAGAAGAGACCCTATAATGAGATGACATCTGATAAACATTACCTGTCGTGAACTCTCTATCACCAAAGCCAAGCCAAATTTTGAGTCTCTTATTCTGATTGACCACTTAAAGGGGGGAAAAAAGCACAATATTGAATACAGCACACAACTCCAATCATTCATGAGCCACAAAAGAGGCTTACACATTGTGTCTGTTGTTCTGTTTATCAACTTAAATTATTCATAGAAGCTACAATAAAAAAAAGCACAAGTCCAGAAGAAAATCTGAAGGTTGTGTGGGAAATGAACTTTCAAGCACTGTACTCACAATCTGCAGGTAAGGAATGCTAACATTGAAGCTCTCATTCATATTAGCATGCCACACAATTCGAACATTGGTAATGAAGAAGGTTCCAAGGTTCCCCTAAAAGAAATGCCAGATGAACAGTGATGTAGACCTTGGTAAATGTTTGTACTTTTTTTTCTTTTAAAGTTCAGTTCTATTTTGTTAAATCAAATGGTCAAAGAAACAGATTAACCATACAGCAAAGATAAAAAATTGTTACTTGAAAAAACATTTCAAAACCAACACTAGTACCTGATCACTGGACAAATTCCAAACACCGTTGATTTTATCATACACCTGCTCTCGGGGCAACAGTCGCAGCTGTTTATTCTGAATCAGAGCAGCTCGAAGTTTCAGGTCCCGGTACATTTTAGAGGTTTCATAAGCCCTTTACCAACACAAAACATATTTTCAAATACAGAGTAAGACATCAATTGGATATATATTAAAAAAACAATTAAAATTTCAATATCTTCTCAGTGCTGTTTTACCTGTGTACAGCAATCACAGAGGTAAAGAGTCTTGGACTTCCAGGAACCAAATTTGTGAAAATGAACTCAAATCTTGTGTTATTGGATTTTGTTAAGATGTAGAGGGCTTCAGTTTGGCCTCTCAGTTTCTGGAAAAGAGAAATTACTTCTAAAATGTATTGTTTTTCCATCTTCATCACTTTTACGTCTCACTTTTCAGTAATGTTGAATAACTGTTGCCATTCATATCAGATCTATAATTAAAACAGTGTGTATTGGGAGTGAGAAAATGTAAAGTTTCAGGAAAAATACTTCAGAACCGATATGACAAGTCAGAGCATACTTTAATAGATACATATGGGTTAGGCCTACTTACTGAGTTAGCTGTCCTTGTTGTGATGTTTATAATGGAGTTGTAACCCACAGCTGAAAAAAAAACCAACCAAACAACATTTTTTCATATTGGACTCATAATCATTTCAGTGGACGCTGTTGTCAGGTACTTTTAAAATGTGAATATTTACTTAAGTTAAAATGTCTATCAGCAAATTCACCTTATTTTAAGGATGCTCTCACTTGTAATCTTAAGTCACTTTGGTTTACTCGTAGAACTCATTAGTTGAGACATAATGCAAGCTAACTATTCAAGAAAGTCATTATTAGGAATAATTTGAATCATCTAAATGAATCATCTAAATGATTCTACACACACACACACACACACACACACACACACACACACACACACACACACACACACACACACACACACACA